>QNTS01010087.1:17469-28787 GCA_003317085.1 Hucho hucho
CTTAATGATATGATGTGAATTGATAGGGGCTTTTTGATGTGAATTGATAGGGTATTTATGATGTGAATTGATAGGGGCTTTATGATGTGAATTGATAGGGGCTTTATGATATGATGTGAATTGATAGGGTCTTTATGATGTGAATTGATAGGGGCTTTATGATGTGAATTGATAGGATCTTTATGATGTGAAATTATAGGGGCTTTATGATATGATGTGAATTGATAGGGTCTTTATGATGTGAATTGATAGGGGCTTTATGATAGGATGTGAATTGATAGGGGCTTTATGATATGATGTGCATTTATAGGGGCTTTATGATGTGATATGAATTGATAGGGGCTTTATGATGTGAATTGATAGGATCTTTATGATATGATGTGAATTGATAGGGGCTTTATGATGTGAATTGAAAGGGGATTTATGATATTTCAGTTGGGATCCAGGTACTTGATATTGTCAAAGTAAACTGTAATAAAACTGTTTGTTCACAAACCTGCATTTCCTGTCCAGACACACACAAACAGACACACATTTTAGTTCAGAGATCCTCAACTAACGGCCCACTGGGGATTTTATTTTATACAAAAGTTTTTGGACTCCCCTTCAAATTAGTGGATTTGGCTATTTCAGGCACAACCGTTTCTGACAGGTGTATAAAATCGAGCACACAGCCATGATATTGTTATGGTTCTTGGCTCTGCTCTGAGAGATGACAGTAAACACAAACAAACACAAACACACGGCCTCAAGTGATTGTCTGTCTACACACCTGATCTTTAACCACCGTCTGGCTGGAAACAACCAGGGAAAAGGGCATCTGTTCAAAGAGAGATAGAGTTGGAGATAGGGACTATATATAATATAAACAGACATTATATAATCAGACGGTAGAGACGTGGCTGCCTGCTAGCCTCCAAAACAGACCATTATATAATCAGACCGTAGAGACGTGGCTGCCTGTCAACCTCCAAACCAAACCATTATGTAATCAGACAGTAGAGACGTGGCTGCCTGCTAGCCTCCAAAACAGACCATTATATAATCAGACAGTAGAGACGTGGCTGCCTGTCAGCCTCCAAAACAGACCATTATATAATCAGACGGTAGAGACGTGGCTGCTGTCAGCCTCCAAACCAAACCATTATGTAATCAGACAGTAGAGACGTGGCTGCCTGTCAGCCTCCAAAACAGACCATTATATAATCAGACGGTAGAGATTAAGAGAGTATCTGACATGGTCTTCTTTTTCTAAAGTCCATTACCATGTGTGTTTGGTGTAAACCTTTGTTTCAAAGTAGATAAAGCCCTAGTCGCACGGGACTAGTATGACTCGAGAACATTGGTTATGTATTTATTACCCCAGAATGTCTGTTAATACATAGGACGATTTGGAATGGTTTAGTTTTTTCCAAACTGCCCGGTGTAATTCTTTGTAACAGGCTACATTGATAACTAGAGCTTGGTTCCCAAGTTTCATATTTGAATTGAGGAAGTTGTCGTGACGTTGTTATCGTTAATGTTATGACATGCTATTTATCGAATAATTAAGTGTTCATAATTACGTGATTAAATTAATCCTGTAACCATTAAATCAGTAACCTGGGGCACCACGGGAAAATTTTGTTTAATGAGTTACCGTTTCCTGAATTCACTCAAAGAATATCAGAATAGCAGTCACTAATTCATAAATTACCTCATCAGTCTCATTCTCAACGTCGCATGGTAGCGCGTGGTAAATTTAGTCTGGTATGTCATTTCTTAATAACTCACTTGTTTTATACCCCAGGGTAGAAAGCGGTGTTCCCGTATTTATGACACGTTTTATCTATAATTTCTCTTCATTATTTCTCTTCATATGACAAGGATTAAAAAGGATTTGCCAGTAGATTGTCGACTTGATTTATGATGATGACTGCTTGTCTAGCTTGCTAGCTAAGATTTTGAAAGTATAATGTTGACATGATCAGTCCAATCAAAGCGACTGTAGATATAACGTGATTTGACATAATTTTATCTGTGGCCAATGAACTTGAAACTTCTTGGATGGGCACTTCTAATGTAACTCTATGACAGCACCCAAGGGGCTTGTATTTTCGAGCTCTACCCTTAGATTTGGTGGTGACCTAATGTCCCCATGAGTGACAGAACTCTGAGCCAATCACGGCGCAACTAGAGAACATTACCAACCCCTACGGTCTGTATTTTCCGCTGGCTGCCCCACCACCACAGAAAGCACTGAGCTAGGCTGAAACACCTGCATGTTGGAGCTGCCTTACTCAACAAAGCAAAAAGGACCATGTTTGTATGTGGCTTTATTAACTCAAAGATTTGTTATTTATTTTTTTACACTGTTTGCAAACTGGTATGTGATACCTATTAATGCCAAAATAACATGCAAAACAGGCAACCCCAAAACTGTGGGGATCAAAACAGGTGGGCTTTGCCTCACTGCTCTCCTGCCCTGTAAAAATGACTGCAATGGCAGATTTAGTCGGGACTAAAATGACAGATGTGTTGTTTTGTGCTTGTGCATATAATTGCATTACCCAACTACCCCCAGTAAACGTTGGTTATGTAATAATTACCACAGCATATCAGTTTTTCCAGTGGACGATGTCGGACAGGATTAGTTTTACCAAACGGCCCCTGTAATTATATTTTTTTCGTAATTCCAAATTAACCTTTATGAAGAAAGCCCCCCCCCTCGCATCCTCACATACAGCAACTCATTTGTATAACCTTGTGTGATGGGTTGAGAAACTTTCAAATGTGTAAAACATTACAATATTTCTAATGTCTAGGAATAGCATATTATTGGCCTAATGGCCTTCACTTCGGAGAAAGTCTGAATAATAATTCAATAAGAGCCATGAACTGTAACCTATGCATACATTTAATTACCTGACGTATTCAGCAAATGATCAATTAATTGGCACAAAATCGTCCACTTCATCTATAAAAGAGAAGTATGGCACCAGGAAAATTGATATGTGATAAAACAGTTAATTCATCTGTAGGCTATGTGCATAGCACTTTGTTTTAAGCATCAATTTGTTTCCCTGTGTTCTTACCCAAACTGGGTCCAGTACCTGTTAAACTCTGTAATATCCCTCAAAACACAGGGTTGACGATTCGCACGGGATAACTATTATCATAGGATCTATGAGTTTTCCGAAAAACAGTAGGTTTTTAGGGCTGGGACAATAACCTTCCTGCCAAGTAAATATTACTGACATGGCAGATTCGTACGGGACAAAAATTACGGATGTGTTGATTTGTGCTTGTGCACATCATTTCATTACCTGAGCTCCCCCAGTAAAACGTCTTCTGTCCAACCAATAAGTACTCTGTGTGACCCTGATTTAGCCCACTGCAGTAATTTCTTTATTTTATTTCACCTTTATTTTGACGGGGAAGACATTGAGACATAGTTCTCTTTTCCAAATGTGCCTTGTATTATACAATATAAAAATACACATTACACACAAAATATACATATACAGTTGAAGTCAGAAGTTTACATACACCTTAGCCAAATACATTTAAACTCAGTTTTTCACAATTCCTGACATTTAATCCTAGTAAAAATTCCCTGTATTAGGTCATTTAGGATCACCACTTTATTTTAAGAATGTGAAATGTCAGAATAATAGTAGAGAGAATGATTTATTTCAGCTTTTATTTCTTTCATCACATTCCCAGTGGGTCAGAAGTTTACATACACTCAATTAGTATTTGGTAGCATTGCCTTTAAATTGTTTAACTTGGGTCAAACATTTCGGGTAGCCTTCCACAAGCTCCCCACAATAAGTTGCGTGAATTTTGTCCTGTTCCTCTTGACAGAGCTGGTGTAACTGACTCAGGTTTGTAGGCCTCCTTGCTCGCACACGCTTTTTCAGTTCTGCCCACATATTTTCTATAGGATTGAGGTCAGGGCTTTGTGATGGCCACTCCAATACCTTGACTTTGTTGTCCTTAAGCCATTTTGCAACAACTTTGGAAGTATGCTTGGGGTCATTGTCCACTTGGAAGACCCATTTGCGACCAAGCTTTAACTTCCTGACTGATGTCTTGAGATGTTGCTTCAATATATCCACATAATTTTCCTATGCTCATGATGCCATCTATTTTGTGAAGTGCACCAGTCTCTCCTGCAGCAAAGCACCCCCACAACATGATGCTTCCACCCCCGTGCTTCACGGCTGGGATGATGTTCTTCGACTTGCAAGCCTCCCCCTTTTTCCTTCAAACATAACAATGGTCATTATGGCCAAACAGTTCTATTTTTGTGTCATCAGACCAGAGGACATTTCTCCAGAAAGTACGATCTTTGTCCCCATGTGCAGGTGCAAACCATAGTCTGTCTTTTTTATATCGGTTTTGGAGCAGTGGCTTCTTCCTTGCTGAGCGGCCTTTCAGGTTATGTCGATATAGGACTCGTTTTACTGTGGACATAGATACTTTTGTACCTGTTTCCTCCAGCATCTTCACAAGGTCCTTTGCCGTTGTTCTGGGATTGATTTGCACTTTTCGGACCAAAGTACGTTCATCTATAGGAGACAGAACGCGTCTCCTTCCTGAGCGGTATGGTCCCATGGTGTTTGTACCTGCGTACTATTGTTTGTACAGATGAACGTGGTACCTTCAGGCATTTGGAAATTGCTCCTAAGGATGAACCAGACTTGCGGTCTAAAATTGTTTTTTCTGAGGTCTTCACTGATTTCTTTTGATTTCCCCATGATGTCAAGCAAAGAGGCACTGAGTTTGAAGGTAGGCCTTGAAATACATCCACAGGTACACCTCCGATTGACTCAAATGATGTCAATCAGAAGCTTCTAAAGCCATGACATAATTTTCTGCAATTTCCCAAGCTGTTTAAAGCTGCTTCTTCCCCTTATCTACCCTGATTGAAGCGGATTTAACAAGTGACATCAATAAGGGATCATAACTTTCACCTGGATTCAACAGGTCAGTCTGTCATGGAAAGAGTAGGTGTTCTTAATATTTTGTACAATCAGTGTGTTATTAGCAATTACTTTTACTTTTGATACTTAAGAATATCTAAAACCAAATACTTTTAGACTTTTACTCAATTGGTATTTTACTGTGTCATTTTATATTAAGCTATTTTTACTTTTACTAAAGTATGACTGTCTGTCACGATCTTCGTAATGGACAGACCAAGACGCAGCGATGCTTCCAGAATACATTTTAATATGAACGTACTGGGTAAACAACAAAACAGAACGAAACGAAGATCGTGAACGTAACAAAGACAAGCTAAGTACAAACAATAACCCACGAACCTAGAGTGAAAACTACAAACATATATATGGTTCCCAATTAGAGGTAACGAGACTCAGCTGCCTCTAATTGGGAACCATTATCCCAACATAGAAATAGACACCCTAGAACACACAAACCCTACACCAAAACGAAACCAAAACGCTCCAGCCTGTCATCTCAGGCCTGGGCGTTACACTGTCAGCCTCCAAAACAGACCATTACATCATCTGACGGTAGAGACCTGGCTGCCTGTCAGCCTCGAAACAGACCATTACATGATTTGACGGTAGAGACCTGGCTGACTGTCAGCCTCCAAAACAGACCATTACATCATCTGATGGTAGAGACCTGGCTGCCTGTCAGCCTCGAAACAGACCATTACATGATTTGACGGTAGAGACCTGGCTGACTGTCAGCCTCCAAAACAGACCATTACATTATCTGACGGTAGAGACCTGGCTGCCTGTCAGCCTCGAAACAGACCATTACATTATCTGACAGTAGAGACCTGGCTGCCTGTGAGCCTCGAAACAGACCATTACATTATCTGACAGTGGCTCTTATTACGTTTAGCGGAGAGACCCTATGTGTTTCTGGACAATCATGTATATATTTTTTTGGGGTGTGTGTGGCCCATAGGGCTCTGGTCAAAAGCAGTGCACTACATAGGGAATAGGGTACTATAGGGCTCTGGTCTAAAGTAGTGCACTACATAGGGAATAGGGTTCTATAGGGCCCTGGTCAAAAGTAGTGCACTACATAGGGAATAGGGTTCTATAGGATTTGGTCTAAAGTAGTGCACTACATAGGGATGCAAAGGGAACATCAACCCCTTCCCTTCACAATACAATGTCCACCGAGGGCTCCTTATCCCCAAATACTAGTGTCGTAAAACCTTTCACATGATTTTAAGGGTTTCATCAGTTGATTTCTAAGATGTATTTTAAACAGGTTCTTATTGAGAGAAAAAAGTGTTCTCCATGACTTCCCTTTTATGAACAAACATTTCATAGATACTTAAAGGTCCAGTTCCGAGTGTCTATATAAAGAGTTTTCTCTTGACCAACGCCCTGGGTAACAAAGCAGTGAATAATAAGCTCCAATGAACTAAAGGGAGCTCTTCTTTTTCACCTGGTTTGGTGACTACCTTGCTCCCACTGGCTGTTAAGACTTCTCCTGCATCCCAAATGGCACTATTCCCTATGTAGTCAAAAAGTAGTGCACTATATAGGGAATAGGGTGCCATTTAGGGATTCAGTCTTATTACTTTGGAGTTGAAACTGTAATGAGATTCAGAGGGAGAGAAATATGGTGGGGCCTTTCCATCTCACTCCCAGGCAAATTCAACACAATACATTTTTAATCAGAATATCAAAATATACTCTTAAAGTCAACCTGAGGAGAAGTGTTGCTGTCGGAGTGTGTGTGTAGTGTTACTTGTCTTGGAATCACTATCGTTCTCCAGGCACACATACAGACACACAGACATGCACACACACATGCACACATACACATACAGACACACACATACTGTACACATACACACACATACACGCAGCACTGTGTGTGCAGCACTGTGTGTGCAGCACTGTGTGTGCAGCACTGTGTGTGCAGCATTTGTACCGACAATGTTTCCTCTAAATGATCTATGATACATGTACAGTTTCAACGATCTACGATGTCACTGGCGCTTTTTAAAAGACAAACGTTTTAGATTCCATCTGGTCTGTATTGATGCCTGTTGGTCTGTGTGCTATTCAGCCCGGTGTGTGTGTGTGTGTGTGTGTGTGTGTGTATGTGTGTGTGTGTGTGTGTGTGTTCAGTCCTAGGTTGTTGTTAGTGTCTTTACATGAATTATTGATTTCCTTTATCCGTCTGCTCCATTCTCCCTGCTGTATTGTGATGAATTACACACGAGGATAGACAGACATACTGATGAATTACAGAGTAGGACAGACAAACATACTGATGAATTACTTAGGAGGATAGAGAGACATACTGATGAATTACAGAGTAGGACAGACAGACATACTGATAAATTACAGAGTAGGACAGACAGACATACTGATGAATTACAGAGTAGGATAGACAGGCATACTGATGAATTACAGAGTAGGACAGACAGACATACTGATGAATTACAGAGGATAGACAGACATACTGATGAATTACATAGGATGATAGACAGACGTACTGATGAATTACAGAGGAGGGTAGACAGACATACTGATGCATTACAGAGTAGGACAGACATACATACTGATGAGTTACAGAGTAGGACAGACAAACATACTGATGAATTACTTAGGAGGATAGAGAGACATACTGATGAATAACATTGGAGGATAGACGGACAGACAGACATACTGATGAATTACAGAGTAGGACAGACAGACATACTGATGAATTACAGAGTAGGATAGACAGGCATACTGATGAATTACATAGGATGATAGACAGACAAACTGATGAATTATATAGGATGATAGACAGACATACTGATGAATTGCATAGAATGATAGACAGACATACTAATGAATTATATAGGATGATAGACAGACAAACTGATGCATTACAGAGGAGGACAGACAGACATACTGATGAATTACAGAGGATAGACAGACACACTGATGAATTACAGAGGAGGATAAACAGACATACTGGTGAATTACTTTGGAGGATAGACAGACAAACTGATGAATTACAGAGGAGGATAGACAGACATACTGCTGAATTACAGAGGAGGATAGACAGACATACTGATGAATTACATAGGAGGATAGATAGACATACTGATGAATTACTTTGGAGGATAGATAGACGTACTGATGAATTACATAGGAGGATAGACAGACATACTGATGAATTACATTGGAGGATAGACAGACAAACTGATGAATTACAGAGGAGGATAGACAGACATACTGATGAATTACAGAGGAGGATAGACAGACAACCTGATGAATTACAGAGGATAGACAGACATACTGATGAATTACAGAGGAGGATAAACAGACATACTGATTAATTACATAGGATGATAGACAGACATACTGATGAATTACATAGGAGGATAGACAGGCATACTGCTGAATTACAGAGGATGATAGACAGACATACTGATGAATTACATAGGATGATAGACATACATACTTGTGAATTACAGAGTAGGACACACAGACATACTGATGAATTACATAGGATGATAGACAGACAAACTGATGCATTACAGAGGAGGATAGACAGACATACTGATGAATTACAGAGGTGGACAGACACACTGATGAACTACAGAGGAGGATAAACAGACATACTGGTGAATTACTTTGGAGGATAGACAGACAAACTGATGAGTTACAGAGGAGGATAGACAGACATACTGATGAATTATAGAGGAGGATAAACAGACAAACTGATGAATTACATAGGAGGATAGACAGACATACTGCTGAATTACAGATGAGGATAGACAGACATACTGCTGAATTACAGAGGAGGATAGACAGGCATACTGATTAATTACATAGGAGGATAGACAGGCATACTGATGAATTACTTTGGAGGATAGATAGACGTACTGATGAATTACATAGGAGGATAGACAGACATTCTGATGAATTACATTGGAGGATAGACAGACATACTGCTGAATTACAGAGGAGGATAGACAGACATACTGATGAATTACAGAGGAGGATAGACAGACGTACTGATGAGTTACAGAGGAGGATAGACAGACATACTTATGAATTACAGAGGAGGATAGACAGACATACTGATGAATTACAGAGTAGGACAGATAGACATACTAATGAATTACATAGGATAGACAGACATACTGATGAATTATAGAGTAGGACAAATAGACATACTGATAAATTACATAGGAGGATAGACAGACATACTGATGAATTACAGAGGAGGATAGACAGACATACTGATGCATTACAGAATAGGACAGACAGACATACTGGTGAATTACATAGGATGATAGACAGACATACTGATGAATTACAGAATAGGACAGACAGACATACTGATGAATTACATAAGATGATAGACAGACAAACTGATGCATTACAGAGGAGGATAGACAGACATACTGATGAGTTACAGAGTAAGACAGACATACTGATTGGAGGTGATGAGTCTGGATGGACTACCATCACCATCGTCTCACCATGAAGAAGTCATTATCAACCTCAGACATTGGCAGCATCCCCAATATCCCCTTAATTCCTTTACAGTTCCCTAAACAGTGGCATAGGCCTCTGGTCAAAAGCAGTGCACTATATACGGAAAAAGACGCCATTTGGGATACACCATTTGGGAAAGACCTAGAAATGTCCATCGTTGCACACTCTGTTTCAAAGCTAAATGATATGAGTGATTACGCATAGCCATGAAACAGAAGCACTGTGAATACAGTGTATGTCATAGATAAGTGTGTCGTCTGGTCCTATTGGACAAGCCCAAGACCAGACTAGTTCAGGTGATGTTGTAGTTACTCGTGGGGTTGCTGTGTTTCTAAAACCTTACCGCTACGATCATAGATGTTCCAACCAGTAAGACTACTACCACTATACACAATATACCTCCTTGACTTTGTTTTACTGCAAATGTAAAGTTGTATCATGAATTACTCCCCTCCCTAACCACATATATCATGAAAAAAAGTAGAATAATGCCCGTGTTCCAAGTGGTATCCTATTCCCTATGCCCTATGGGCCCTGGTCAAAGGTAGTGCACTTGACAGACTGCTGTGGGATTGTGTATATAGAAGAATAGACCCTGTAGGTTAAATAGTCCAACCCTTGACAGAGGACGGTCTATTCGTCCAACCTAGCGTAAAACACCGTTCTGCCGTAACTCTCAGCTTGACAGTGTTGTTCTGTGCTTCTCCAATTAAAAATAATATCACCACAGTGATGCCTGGTGTGACAGAGAACTTAGTCCGCTGACTGTCACAACATACACACACACACACACACACGCATACACACACGCATACACACACGCATACACACACACACACACACACACACACACACAATAAACACAGAGGCCAACAATGCAGGCTGGCAGGAGTCATGAAACCTTCAGCATATTCACCCGCCATACTCTGCTGTGTGTGTGTGTGTTGTGTGCTCTGTGTCAGGGCAATAAATAGTTTATGATAAGAGAAAGGCCCTTCAATACATTTTGAATGAATTTAATGTGGGGGTTGAGTTGTTTGTTTGTAAAGTGTTCCATCTCAGGAGCATCAGGGTTGTGTGTGTGAAGAGAAAGGTTGTCTGTCTGTCCGTCTGTTTCCCTTTCCGTCCGCCTGTCAGTCGGTCTGTCTGTCTGCCTCCCTGTCTGTTTCCCATTATGTCCGCCTGTCAGTCAGTCAGTCTGTCTATCGGTCTCCCTGTCTGTTTCCCTGTCAGTCTGTCCATCTGTCTACCTGTCTGTTTCCCTGTCTGTCTGTCTATCTGTCTCCCTGTCTGCCAGTCTGTCTGTGATGATGACTGTGATGAGGGGCGGCAGGTAGGCTAGTGGTTAGAGCATTGGGACAGTAACCAAAAGGTTGCTAGATTGAATCCCTGAGCTGACAAGGTCAAAATCTGTCATTCTTCCCTTGAACAAAGCAATTTACCCACTGTTCCCCGGTAGGCCGTCATTGTAAATAAGAATTTGTTCTTAACTGACTAGCCTAGTTAAATTAATGACTACTGCTTTACATCTAGTTCTCAAATAAGGACTCAAGGAGTATAGGAGATGGGTTGCCCCGATGCTTGTGAGGGTAGATTATTTTTCAGTTTGAGAAGTAGACTTAGACTCCAATAGTAAGATGGAGGGGAAGTATATGAATAGGCAGGGAAAGGGCGAACAAGTCTCTGAAACTTGTCACATAAAAAGTTACTTACTGTTGCAGTCTGTCAGCATTTTATTCTCTCTCTCTACCTTCCTTCTCTCTCTCTCTCTCTGTCTTCCTCCCCCCTCCATCTCTCTCTCTGTCTTCCTCCCCCCTCCATCTCTCTCTCTGT
>QNTS01010096.1:0-25793 GCA_003317085.1 Hucho hucho
CCTCATCAGGAGCATGCCCAGGCGTTGTAGGGAGGTCATTCAGGCACGTGGAGGCCACACACACTACTGAGCCTCATTTTGACTTGTTTTAAGGACATTACATCAAAGTTGGATCAGCCTGTAGTGTGGTTTTCCACTTTAATTTTGAGTGTGACTCCAAATCCAGACCTCCATGGGTTGATAAATTTGATATCCATTGATAATTTTCGTGTGATTTTGTTGTCAGCACATTCAACTATGTAAAGAAAAAAGTATTTAATAAGATTATTTCATTCATTCAGATCTATGATGTTATTTTAGTGTTCCCTTTATTTTTTTGAGCAGTGTATAAATAGTAAAGTACAGATAACGACTTAAGTAGTACTTTCAAGTATTTTTACTTAAGTACGTTACACCACTGAATACATATTAGAATCACCTTTGGCAGCAATTACAGCTGTGAGGCTTTCTGGGTAATTAAGAGTTTTTCACACCTGCATTGTACAATATTTGCCAATTATATTTTTCAAAATTCTTCAAGCTCTGTCAAATTGTTTGTTGATCATTGCTTGACAACCATTTTCAAGTCTTTTGCCATAGATTTTCAAGCAGATTGAGGTCAAAACTGTAACTCTGCCATTCAGGAACATTCACTATGTTCTTGGTAAGCAACTGCAGTGTAGATTTGGCCTTGTGTTTTCGGTTATTGTCCTGCTGAAAGGTTAATTTATCTCCCAGCATCCTGTGGAAAGCAGGCCGAACCAGGTTTTCTTCTAGGATTTTGCCTGTGCTTAGTTCCATTCCGTTTATTTTTTATGCTGAAAAACTCCCCAGTCCATAATGATTACAAGCATTACCATAACATGATGCAGCCACTACTATGCTTGAAAACCTGGAGAATGGTACTCAGTAATCTATTGCATTGGATTTGCCCCAAACATAACACTTTGTATTCAGGAAAAAAAGTGCATTGCTTTGCCACATTTTTTGCAGTATTACTTTAGTGCCTTGTTGCAAACAGGTACATGTTTTAGAATATTTTTATTCTGCACAGGCTTCCTTCTTTTCACTCTATCAATTAGGTTAGAATTGTGGAGTAACTAAAATGTTGTTGATCCAACCTCAGTTTTGTCCTATCACAGCCATTAAACTCCAACTGTTTTAAAGACCCAATTGGACTGAGCTGTTTCCTTCCTCTCCGGCAACTGAGTTAGGAAGGACGCCTGTATCTTTGTAGAGACTGGGTATATTAATACACCATCCAAAGTGTAATTAATAACTTAACCATGCCCAAATGGATATTCAATGCCTGCTTTTTTATTTTTACCCATCTACCAGTAGGTGCCCTTCCTTGCAAGGCAATGGAAAATCTCCCTGGTCTTTGTGGTTGCATCTGTGTTTGAAATTCACTGCTCGACTGAGGGACCTTACAGATAATTAATTTTATGTGTGGTGTACAGAGATGAGGTAGTCATTAAAAAATCACATGAAACACTATTATTGCACACAGAGTGCAACTTGTTAAGCAAATTTTGACTCCTGACCTTATTTAGGCTTGCCATAACAAAGGGGTTGAATACTTATTGACTCAAGATATTTTCAGCATTTCATTTTTTATTAATTTGTAAAAATGTCTAAAAACATTATTCCACTTTGACATTATGGGGAATTATGTGTAGGCCAGAGACAAAAAAATCCAAATTTAAACCATTTAAAATTCAGACTGTAACACAACAAAATGTGGAAAAAGTAAAGGGGTGTGAATACTTTCTGAAAGCACAGTGTCTAGCCTTGTCTTTATATTATAAACATCCTTCCATCTATTGTATTGATAGTCAGGCCAGAAGCTAGATTAGACTGTGGGTTTGTCTGCTTCCAATATAGCTGATGTCATCTGTTTAAAATCAGAACCCAGGCTCAGGTAGGAGGAAGTGATGATGTTGCTATTGTGATGAATCAACCGATGTAGCAGATTGCCCTTAGTCCCAGATCTAGGATCAGATTACACTAACAATCGGAACCATTACCTAGGACGATGAAGAAAATCATTGGATTCTGTATCAGTGGCAACAAGGCAATACCTAACTAATAAAATCCAATGCAATCTGAGAGATTACACAGAAACCAGCAGCCATGACAACACTGACCAAACCAGGCCCCAATACAATAGGACCCAAAACGGATGACCCCTTTCCCACCAGTCCCTAAAAGAGAAATCATGAGTTCTATTTTTAACAGGAACATTAAAACATGTCAGTGTCTCACATACCCCACCGGCACAGGCACCACTTGAAACGACACCGTGTGAACTGGAGTCAGAACCACTCGCCGGAAGACATTAGCTGTCATGACAAGCTGACGACAGTGAAACTCAGGAACTAAACTATCTGAGGAATTTCAAACCCCCGCCAACACCCAGCCCTCTGACAGCCCATCCCTAGTTCCCCTGACCCCCCAGAAATGAGACGAGCTGTTGCCCTGCCCCGGTGCTGAGACCACCATCCAGTCGGCTGCTCCTTCCTGCTGGGTTGATGTGATCATATGCAGACTAGGGTGTGGAAGCATTAAGGCTGCTCTGACTTACCGGACTAAATATAAATGTTAGTATCTATGACAGGCACTAAATGCTTGCTGAGAGAGACATGTACAGCCTCTGATTTTCTTGTCTCACATGTAAATGCTGATCCGAGGCCAGACTTGAGTTATACTGTATGTCCTTGGGGGTTCAGGTTAGGACTGGGGACAGGGTCAACAGATCCCAGACCTGAAGGTCTAGGAGGAGCACTGGGAGATAAAGGGTCCATATCAGCGGATATCTTTACATGAAACGTTTTTGATATTCTAGAGAATACAAACCATTTCCAATGCATATTTTGAGTTTTGTGGATATGCACTATATCTTTTAGACATATATGATATTGGGATTACTCTGAATATCACACATGGACATTTCCTATGGCCGCATATGGACTCATTCAATATCCTGAGATATGTGACATTCTATTTTTGCTATTCATGTTAACAAATACTGACCATATACATCGCATATCTGGGTTTTCAAGATATGAAGCTATATTGATTCCAGATATGCTTCTCTTGGCTGAGGTCCATATCCGGATCTTGATATGCTTTTTTATCTTCTGAAAATAAGGACGATTTCTGATGCATTTCTGAGTTTTCAGCACATGCTCAATAATTTGACAAATATAAAATCCATATTTTTCTTTCATGCATTCCCTCTGGATATCATACATGGTATTGCCTTGACTCATTAGATATCCTGGGATAGGCCTATCTGGACATCTTATTTTTTTCGATATGATGACAAACACTGACAGTAGGCCTACATAGTATATTTTCTCAGCACATAATGCATATGCTCTTGACTGAGGTCCATATCAGGATCTTGATATGCTAAATAATGACAATTTCTGATGCTTATTTGAGTTTTGAGGACATGCTCAATAATTTGACAAATATTAAATCCATATCATTCTTTCAGACCCTAGCTATAATTTTTGTATTCAAATCTGCATAGAGGCGTACGCAAACCGCAAACTAAAAACCCTGTAACTGGTAGCCTAGCAACAATAATCAGGTATTTTCTGCTGTGGACTGTGGAGTTCCAGCTGTCATTTTTTTATTTGGGCGCCACAAATGAGTGTGTAAACAGTGTGTGGTCGAATTGACAACTGGAGAAATAAAGAAGTGAGAAGCTCTTCATAAAATACGTCAAAGTTAATGCTAAAGTGAGTAGCTAATTTGAGATGTTTCATTTATCTTAGTAACTAGAATCAATAATGTTAGCTAATTTGGCCAGCAGCCATTAGGGCTAGCTAGCTCGTTAACGTACGCTAACCCCATTCCGTACTAATGTGAGCAACCGCGACATTCAAACGAGGCTGCAAAGAAAACGAATGGGATTGTAGCGACTGTGATGACATCAAAATCTGGGGTGTGAACTACGTTTCTATTCAAGCGTTGATTGACATGGTAATGGCTCTATAGTATTGGAGAAAAGTTTAAAAAACGGACCCCTCCGACGCTGTACGTGACATCGTGACGTGCCATGGCGTAACATACAGTACGCATAAAGCAACTAATTCTGTCTTACAGCCTCTCTCCACCAGGTGTAGCACTTCTCTCACGGTTTAAAAACAAGAATGGGACAGGGACTGGGGTAGGATACCTAGTGATTTTTTGCATCATCACCGGAAGCTATCATGACTCTCAAAAGCCGCTGTTTACTTCTGAAGATCACTTTAGCGCCGACCCGATTCAAACCTTAAAATAGGTATGTAAATGACACATTATATAAACTCTTTATGGTGTTTTATTTACATTTTAGAGGGACCCGACAGAGCTCATTGCCTTTTTGAATCATGCAGAGATGGGCATCATGATAGTCTCCTCATTGATTTTGTTGGAAAGGGGAGAAATTGTGCTTTACAATGGTATTGATATTACAGTTGATCTGGAAGTATTACGTTTTTCGGCCGCTAAAATAAGGTCAATTGTACGGACCAGCGTGATGTACAAAAGTGAGTTAAAAGTTAACTGGCAGCCTAGCTAGCTAACAAATAACTAAATTGCCTTCCCTGCAGGGAAAAATATTTGTACCCCCTATCAAGCCCCAAGGTGACAGCTAACGTTTTAAAACATGTAGGCATATTTTGTATTACTGATTTAATATAAGCTATCAAGCAAACAAATTTAATTAGCTAGCTAGCTAACGTTAGCTTGTTTCAGTTTTCTTGTCATGAATGAAGCAGGTATAGTAGCTACCTTGTGGTATGGTTATGTGAAATGACAATATTTTCTTGCAATATTGACACAATTTAGATTTGATGCATTGACAGTTTGGAGTGGATCACAGACCAACACCACAGTGCCGGTTTGCACCGCGAGGGACCGCTGCTGACGATCCAATCTGCACCCATTTCGCATCCAGAACAAACAGGGCAGGGTATTGAGGGTGTACACTTTTTATTTTCTGTAAAATAAATACAATTTAGCAAAGATTGGTCTACGTTTGCTTCTTTATATAAAACATTTTGTGATTGGAGCTCTGGATTTGCTATGCTGCATTTTTTTTTAAACAGAAATAGCAGAGATGTGCTTTGGAAATAGCAACTTGGATTAAATATGCCTTTCCGTGCCCTGTAGCCTACTACTGAATATTGTGTAAATGCCTGTCACCTTCATGTGAAGAAGCACAATGATTTTCGGCGCCTGAAAAGGTAAAATAAATTGGGCGCTGGACATTGATCGTGAGTCAGACACAAGAGGATGAATATTGCATATAATGTACGGGTATCTATTGAGAAATTATTAGGTAATGTGGATTTGTTCATGTCTAAGTATAACGGCTTAGACATGTCAGCATGTTGACACCCTTTCCGGAGTTAAAATATTCTACAAATATGTAAGCGGGTGCATGCGCATCAGGTGCATGTCTTGAATTTATCTCACGGCACCCCGATATCTCCCTGGACTCATGGTTGAAGGGAAATTTCTGAGGTCAGGATTGGATGCATGTAGAAACTGTCCCATTACGGAGAATACCCTAGCTCCATATATGAAATTAAGGAGACGCGTTTCTGGAGCATGTCTACTCCTTATATCGAATGAAATGTCAGATGTCCGGAAACATAGATAAAGATATCCCCTGATATTGACCCTTTTCGCCCAGTGGAGCATCCCTCCATCCTTGTCTAACAAAGATATCTCTCAGGATAAGAGCTGCAAATACACCAGGTGAGTATGCTAATGATAGATGTCTCAGGATACATATAACAAAAGTACAGAGCTTGTATAAGTGAGTCCGTCAAGACAAACAACTTATCGTGATGCAGACAAATCATTTGAAATGCGCTGTTTACAAAACATCAGGTGCACATCCATGTCGGGACTTTAGAGTGCGACCTATGGTCTAACGCTAAATCAATGACAAAACAATTGACTGCAACCTATGCATGCTGTAGACTCGACATTGACGGTTGCACGTTCATGCTGCTTCGCACCAAACGATGGACCGACAGAAACCGTTACATGAGTGGCTGCTGATTTGCCTCTGTCAAAAGCTTCGACTGATAACATCTACCCGTCTCTGTGACCACAGAGCTGCTGCGCTCTATATAGCCTACGCATGAGCGTGGCATGTATTGCGGTCAATGACAACTTCGAAATACAGAGCAACATATCGAGACTTCCTCACGCTGGAGTAGGTGACAATGTACGCAATAAGGCAAACGTTACAGCAGAGGATGTCGCATTTCTCCAAGCCTTTGGGGTTGTTGTAAATATGACCCTGAGACGAAGTCATTATCACAAAGGCACAGATTAATAACATCGTCTACAAGAAGACCTATAAAAAAAACATAAGTACACGCTCGAATTACCTGATTTCATCAACCATATGGAAAAAATAATGGTCCTTACGTGTAGCCTACAGATTAGCATCTACAACGACGAAAACTATCTCCCCAAGGCTTACATTGGGGCATGGATAAAACAAGGGTAACGTTAACTTACCCAAAACACGAAGGAGTAAACGATGAGGAGGGTTTTGAGAAAGGTTATCACTGGTTTGGTCTCCATTCTGCCCAATGCCCATTCAATAGTAAACTGAAAGGACTGTTTCTGCAAACGTTGCGCTACCACGACTCTCCGCTGGAGGACTTTCGGCTGCTGCATCGCAGACATTCACAGCGCAGCCGCCAATATGTTTTTGCTCCATAAGGAGAAATTGATTGCCCCCCTAACCATTTATACAGGCTCAGAAATTCTTTCTCCTGAATATTAGGTAAGATTTGTTTTGATAATCTGTTCCTAGACCTGATCTGTGGTTAGGAACAAATACCCCGAGAAAATAACACAGCTCGATTGCCCCCTCTGGCGGACCTTTCAAGCAGGTGGGTTTCCAAGGGCAGTAGTATAGAGTTTGAATTAAATGTTTTGTATAACTAACCCAAGGTAGATCACAGCCTGTTGTTTCCAATGAGACCAAATTAATCATTTGTGGGCAGAACAAAAAGGTGGGCCGAACCAAGCACGAGATAGCAAGATCCTATTGGCGCGTTCTACTATATATTTGCATATTTCCGTTAGGTAACGCCTGCTCTGTAAAGTGCACATGTGCAATAACTCAATTTGCCCTTGCGCTCCTTCTAAACAACGCTTTTTTTTGGCAAAAGGGTCAAGTATACAAAACTTCGTACATTCTATTGGGAACAGCTTCTAGTCTTGGGAATAGAAAACTGTATTGCGGTCAAATGTTTAATCATAGAGAAAATTAGCAGAATGTCGGCCAAAATCCATCTCGTGCGATCTTCTCAAATTCACACTTTGTTATATTATCATCATCTTGAGGATTCAGGAATGTATCATGTGTTGGAATAATATGTTGGACAGATGCCGAAAGATTGTTCTGTTTGGTGCCATTGTACTGGAATCCATGTATATTAAACAGGATAAGAGTACTACAAGAACTGCATCTCTTCCCTCCATTGTAAAAGCCTATAAGACTGTCCCATTGTAGCTACTCCATGCGGCCCTACGTTAGGTAGCTATTGTTGGTAACAAAAATTACTGAATTATAAAATGTAAACAAAATATTGGCAACTTTTTTTTATTGATTTTGATGCACCAGTGCATAGTATGTACATTTACATCCCCATTTGGCACAGTGTATTATTTATGACAGTTTTATAACCTTAACATCAAAATAGAAAAAAAGATATGGCGTTTTGTCAATTAGATTTGCTTAATACAAATTGTTTACAAGCATGATACTGTAGCTGTACTTTTAGTTTGTTTACACAGCTTTTCTCAACGAGTTCAAAGCAAATGAATGTGCCCAACTGGTATTTACGACTTCACAACTGGTAAATTCCCACTTGGTTACGAACACAGCATTCATCTCTGGGGAAAAAATATCAAGGGTATTATCTTGAAATTGTTAGTTTACTTGTTAGATATTACTGCACGGTCGGGACTAGAAGCACAAGCATTTTGCTACACTCGCATTAACATCTGCTAACCATGTGTATGTGACCAATAAAAATTGATTTGATACTAGAATACTTAATGTAAAGAAGTGACATTTTATATAATTATGTGAATGTTTCTAAATACCATATAAAATATCATAGCATTTTAGGTACTCTGCATTAAAACTATCCCTGTTACAACTACCCCCACTACTAATCTGAGTCTAATCTGAGTCATGTGAGAAAATACAACAATACTTATTGTCATCAACTATGCCAATCAAAAGATCTCTTCTTACTGATATAAATTATTTTTGATTAGATAAATAGGGAATGTTCAACCACAGCCGAATAATAAAAAAAGAGAGGCGTCAAGAATATGTAGCCTACTTTAGGCCTCAAAAACTATTTTTGATCAATAACACAGAGAATATTTAAATAAAATAGAACTTTATTTGCCACATGCGCCGAATACAACAAGTGTAGACTTTACCGTGAAATGCTTACTTACAAGCCCTTAACCAACAGTGCAGTTCAAGAAGAACATATTTACCAAACAGGCTAAAATAAAAAGTAATAATAAAAAGTAACACAATAAGAATAACAATAACGAGGTTATATACAGGGAGCACCAGTACCGAGTCAGTTTGCAGGGGTACAGGCTAGTTGAGGTAATCTGTACATGTAGGTGGGGGCGAAGTAACTATGCATAGGTAACAAACAAACAGCGAGGGGGTCTGGTGGTGATTTATGAATTGTTCAGCAGTCTTATGGCTTGGGGGTAGAAGCTGTTGCGGAGCCTTTTGGTCCTAGACTTGGCAGTCCGGTACCGCATGCCGTGCGGTAGCAGAGAAAACAGGATGACTGGAGTCTTTGACAATTTTATTTGCTTTCCTCTGACACCGCCTATTATAGACATCCTGGATGGTAGGAAGCTTGGCCCCAGTGATGTACTGGGCCGTTCGCACTACCCTCTGTAGTGCCTTATGGTCAGATGCCGAGCAGTTGCATACCAGGCGGTGATGCAACCGGTCAGGATGCTCTGGCACCACACTGCCAGTTCTCTGACCTCCTCCCTATAGGCCGTCTCATCGTTGTCGGTGATCAGGCCTACCACTGTAGTGTCGTCAGAAAACTTAATGATGGTGTTGGAGTCATGTTTGGCCACGCAGTCATGGGTGAACAGGGAGTACAGGAGAGGGCTGAGAACGCACCCTTGTGGGGCCCGTGTTGAGGATTAGCGGGCTGGAGATTTTGTTTCCTACCCTCACCACCTGGGGGCAGCCCATCAGAAAGTCCAGGGCCCAGTTGCACAGGGCGGGGTCGAGACCCAGGGTCTCAAGCTTAATGACGAGTTTGGAGGGTACTATGGTGTTAAATGCTGAGCTGTAGCCGATGAACAGCATTCTTACATAGGTATTCCTCTTGTCCAGATGGGTTAGGGCAGTGTGCAGCGTGATTGCGATTGCGTCGTCTGTGGACCTATTGGGGCGGTAAGCAAATTGGAGTGGGTCTAGGGTGTCAGGTAGGGTGGAGATGATGTGATCCTTGACTAGTCTCTCAAAGCACTTCATGATGACGGAAGTGAGTGCTACAGGGCGATAGTCGTTTAGCTCAGTTACCTTAGCTTTCTTGGGAACAGGAACAATGGTGGCCCTCTTGAAGCATGTGGGAACAGCAGACTGGGATAGGGATTGATTGAATATGTCCGTAAACACACCACACCAGCCAGCTGGTCTGCGCATGCTCTGAGGACGTGGCTAGGGAAGCCATCTGGGCCGGCAGCCTTGCGAGGGTTAACACGTTTAAATGTTTTACTCACGTTGGCTGCGGTGAAGGAGAGCCCGCAGGTTTTGGTAGCAGGCCGTGTCAGTGGCACTGTATTGTCTTCAAAGCGAGCAAAGAAGTTTTTTAGTCTGTCTGGGAGTAAAACATCGGTGTCTGTGACGGGGCTGGTTTTCTTTTTTGTAATCCGTGATTGACTGTAGACCCTGCCACATACCTCTCGTGACTGAGCTGTTGAATTGCGACTCTACTTTGTCTCTATACTGACGCTTAGCTTGTTTGATTGCCTTGCGGAGGGAATAGCTACACTGTTTGTATTCGGCCATGTTTCTGGTCACCTTGCCATGATTAAAAGCAGTGGTTTGCGCTTTCAGTTTTGCGTGAATGCTGCCATCAATTCACGTTTTCTGGTTGGGATAGGTTTTAAAAGTCACCGTGGGTACAACATCACCGATGCACTTGTTAATAAACTCACTCACCGAATCAGCGTATACATCAATGTTATTGTCTGATGCTATCCGGAACGTGTCCCAGTCCACGTGATCGAAGCAATCTTGAAGCGTCGAATCAGATTGGTCGTACCAGCGTTGAACAGACCTGAGCACGGGTGTTTCCTGTTTTAGTTTCTGTCTATAGGCTGGGAGCAACAAAATGGAGTCGTGGTCAGATTTGCCGAAAGGAGGGCGAGGGAGGGCTTTGTATGTGTCGCGGAAGTTAGAATAGCAATGATCCAGAATTTTGCCATCCCGGGTCGCGCATTCGATATGCTGATAACATTTAGGGAGCCTTGTTTTCAGATTAGCCTTGTTAAAATCCCCAGCTACAATAAATGCAGCCTCAGGATATGTGTTTTCCAGTTTACATAGAGTCGAATGAAGTTCTTTCAGAGCCGTCGAGGTGGCTGCTTGGGGGGGGATATACACGGCTGTGATTAAATCTAAGATAATTATCTTGGTAGATAATGCGGTCGGCATTTGATTGTAAGGAATTCTAGGTCTGGTGAACTAAAGGACCTGAGTTCCTGAATGTTGTTATGATCACACCACGACTCGTTAATCATAAGGCATACACCCCCGCCCTTCTTCTTACCAGAAAGATGTTTGTTTCTGTCGGCGTGATGCGTGAATCAAACACTATAGAAATAATGTATTTTAATAACATTGTGCAGGTTCCCGCAAGACATTGGGTAGTTTCACACACTACAAAGGGTAATGAGTGTGAGAAAAGCGGGAGACAGACAGGTTCTTGGTGCTATGTTGAAACAGCAGGCCCAGGGAGGAGGAAGATAGAGTGAAGGCACACAGCAAACCTTTTTGATTCATTTTTACTTGTTTTCACCTACACACACACTTTTATTACCATCGGGTCCAGTGGACCCAAACACCACATGTAATATAAATGTGTATGGGGGTGCACAGTGTGCACTCAATGAAAATGTGATATTTTACATGTTCTTCACAGAAAATGAGCCAAGGCCAATGAGTCTCAGGTTGAAAAAATAATTTATTATATAATTTTTCTTTTAGTAAACATTGAAAATTGGTCCCACAGACCCGAACACCACACAAGGGTTAAGTATGTAGTATACAGTATGATAGTATTGGTATTCGAACACAGCTTTTGTCTCTCCCGCATATCTGGGGGTCGTTTACCACCCCGTGGTCGATGGTGTAATTGCAACAGATTTTACTGAGTGCAGACACAAGCACGAGGAAACGGCTATACCTACAATGCCTGGAATGCTACGAAACACCAGAGATAGTTGTTGTCATTTCTTTGGCTGTGTGCACAAACGTGATTTCAGCATTTAGAAACATCGCCTATTGTGTTATATCAGTCAGACGTTTACAATCTTGTAAAACCAAATTAATCGATTTTCCCTCGCTCTGTCCGCAACTGCGTTCATACACGTAATTAAACCCTGGTAAATATGATGCGTTACTATCAATAGCCAGAGTGGTAACTGTCAGCCGAAAAGTTTGGACTGGAATGAGTGCCCATCCACCGATGTGTAGAAGTTAACTCATACTTACCTGGCAAAGGAGATACTGTGATCAGCACCCTGTAGTATTATCTACAATAAGGACGCACGACAACGAGGTTCTAACTCCAGCATGTGTACTAACCCTCGCATGTCATACATAGGTACGGATACCCCCAAGGGACATCCTACTACATCTTCCCCTCTCCCATGAACAAGAACTCAACATACATAACCACTGAAGCATAACTGAAATGCAATTTGGAAACCAGTATTATTCTCTAACATGCTACTTCACATCCTGAAACAGTATGAAAGCATTCAATTACACAGTATGAACATTAACTTAGGTACAGTCTCTTTTTGCTGGGTCCCCAACAGTACGTTTTCTCTTCACGTAACATAGTCTTTCAGCCACTCTGGTGGCTTTACATCCCTTTTTGGGCGCGCTTGTGGCTCTGTGAGCGTTCTCTCTCCTTCACCCTTTTTTTGTGCATTCTCTGTGCCCTCAGTCTGTGTGGCTGGTAGATCTGGAAGAGCTCTGAGGTGTGTTTTGTTCCTTCATACCTCTTCTGAGCCTGTATCCACCACATAGGAGCGTGGGGCATCCGCTTTCCTCAGCACTATTGCTGGTGTCTTTGAATTTGTAATCCACACACGTTGACCTTCGGTCAGCTCTGGCCTCTCCATAGCACAGTGTCTCCGATTGAAGTCTCCAGTTTGCGTTTGTTTCAGCCGTTTGTCCCTCTCAGCAAAGGCCTTCCTGTTAGGCCATCAGGGTTTAAGCTGACCCGGCGAGACAGGCAATGGGGAACGCAGCCTCCTGCCCATCAGGAGCTCGGCAGGCGACGGCCCATGATGCAGTGGTGTAACTCTGTAAGCTAACAGAGCCCTGTATGGATCCTTGTTCTTTTTCAGCAGTCCCTTGGCTGTTTTCACAGCCCTCTCTGCCTCACCATTACTCTGTGCATGGTAGGGGCTACTGGTCACATGTGTGTCATATTCTGCGGCAAAAGCAGAAATGGAGCTTGCAGAGAACTGGGGAGCGTTATCTGTAACCAGGACCTCAGTGACCACTTGCCTGGAAAAAAATACTTTAATCCATTGATAACACCAGCTGATGTGGTTATGGGTGTCTTTGCTATTTCAATGTATCTTGAATAGTAATCTACCACTAGCAGATAAGTGTCATTTTTCCAATAGAACATATCTTCCCCTACCTTTTGCCATGGCTGTTTTGGCAGCTCCGTTGCCATCATTGGCTCCGGATGACAAGGTTGACATTTTGTACAGACCTCACACTGGGCCACCAGCTTGGCAATCTGAGTACTCAGACCAAGCCACCATACCGACTGTTGAGCCCTCAGTCTGCATTTGGTTATCCCCACGTGTCCCTCATGCACTCTGTCTAGCATTTCTGTAGAGTCTCTGGGATAACTATCCGTTGTCCTTTCATGAGAAGGTCTCCATTACAGTGGAAGTCACTTTGGTGCACCCAATAGGGCTTCAGCAGCTGAGGCAGTTCCTCCTGCCTGGGCCATCCCTTTATGCACTGCTGTACTATCTGTTGGCAGATGGGGTCTCGTTGTTGCTCCTCTGCAATCTGCTGCAGTTTGGTCTGAGATGCAGGTAGGCTGTCCCTTACTGCATTAAATGGACACCTGTACCTCAACCTCTAGACATTGCTCCTCCTCTGATAATGGACGTTTAATTGGGGCCCTAGAGAGTGCATCTGCTGTGATCAGTGCCTTCCCTGGCACATACACCATCTTGTAGGTGAACCTCAGTAATCTGAGGCGGAAGCGCAGAACTCTGAGAGGCAAGTCGTCCAGTGCTTTTGTCCCTAACAGAGCCAACAGTGGTTTGTGGTCTGTCTCTGCTGTAAACTGCAGGCCAATAAGGTATTGGCTGAGCCTTTCACATGCCCATGTGATAGCCAATGCCTCCTTCTCCACTTGAGCATACCTTGGCTCTGTGTCGGATAAGCTTTGGGAGATGTATGCTATTGGACGCCACTCCATGTTGTCCTGCATCTGTGTGAGGACCGCCCCTAGCCCAAAGGATGAAGCATCTGCTGATACCTTTGTCTTAGCGTGGGGACGGTACTGGGCCAGCAATCTCTGAGAGGCCAGGTCTCCTTTGATTTTGTCAAACGCCACCTGTTGCACGTGACCCCATGACCAGTCATTCTCTTTGGCTAGTAAGTCTCTCAGGGGTTTGGTTGTACCTGAAAACTGTGGGAGGAACTTACCCACATATGTGGCCATGCCTAAGAAGGTCCTGACTTCAGCCACATTCTGGGGTATGGGCATATCTGTGATGGCGCTGATCTTCTCCGGGTTCGGCTCTATTCCAGCTGCACTGGTTTTGTGTCCCAAGAACAAGACCTCTGACTGTGCAAAAGTGCATTTTTCATTGAGTGTCAGGCCAGTTTCCTGGAGTCTAGTCAGAACTGCTGTGAGCCTTACATCATGTTCTGCTCTGTCCCTTCCGCACACGAGCACATCGTCCGCGTGGACTATGATGCCACTCAGCCCATCCAACAGCTGGGACATGCGTCTTTGGAAATTCTCCGGACCGGAAGCGATTCCAAATGGCAAAACATTAAAACAGTAACGGACAAATGGTGTAATAAGCGTTGTGAGCGCCCTACTCTCTGGTGACAGTTTTCCTGCATTTTCTGCATCCTTTGCTGGGCAATCATTCCATCTGTGGAAAGGGGATTTCCCACATTTGCGACAAACACTTGAACTAGCTACTGGTGCTGTCTGTGCTTGTTTTCTCTATGTCTGTCTCTGTCCTGTGTTCCCCTCCGTTTTTTTAGCTCGGTATAAAAATGCATTTATTTCCTCTCTCTCTTCGCTCTGCAAGGAGCTGCTGCGCAGCATCGTCTGCTGTCTTTTTACTGTCTCACTCTGCCTAACCTGGTTTACAGCTTTGGACAAGGTAAGCTGGGAATCCAACTGTAATTTTTCAGAAAGTGATATATTTCTTATTCCCACTACAATCCGGTCTTGGATCAGCTCTTCCCTGAGCGCGCCAAACTGACAATGTTCTGCTAGTTTGTGAACAGCTGTGATAAAACTGTCAGTGGTTTCACCCTGCTCCTGTTCGTGCATATTAAACCTAGCTCTCTCAAATATAATGTTGTGTCACCCTACAAAATGCGTTTCAAAACAGTCTTTAATGGCACTGTAGTTAAGTTTCTCTTCCTCAGTCAACGTTGAAGCATTTAATATATCCTCGGCTTCATCACCCATAGAGTAGATCAGTGTATTAACTTCAAATGTCTAATTTTTCACATTTAAGCCTGATGCTACCCTGTACCTTTCAAAGCGCCTGATCCATTTCGGTCAGTTTTGAATGTCCATACAATCAAAATTCTCCGGGGGACTAATGGGAAATCCGCCAGCACTAGCCACTGGCCTGTCTATGTTTGCGCCAGAGCCCGTTGAACTTGGAGTCGCAAACGCTGAAATCCCGCCAGTTTCTTCCTCTTGCAACATGTTGCTTAGCAGTAACTTAGTCCTTGCTCGTTGGCTAGCAAAATAATGATATCTGCTGTTTTTATCTCCAACACTGTGCCCTCCCTGCTTTGAAACAGCCTGAATGTATGATTTACTTGGTACGTCCTTCACGTTTATGTGATTATGAAAACCACTTCTGACACCATGTAGTATTATCTACAGTAAGGACGCACAACAACAAGGGTTCTAACTCCAGCAAGTATACTAACCCTCGCATGTCATCCATAGGTACGGATACCCCCAAGGGACATCCTACTACACACCCAGGGCAAGGCTCAGCTAATGTATTCAAAATGTGGAAACCGCGACTGCATAAATTGTGGTAGTGGGGGACTGCATTCGTTGTCTCTGATCTTGTTGTTCAAATAGTGTTAGGTTGAAATAAAACTGCCACTGTGTTAGGGGCACAGTTTTGATTCTGATATATGTTGAGTTTAGTGTTGAGAATTAGATTTTTAAGCATTTATTTTCGCTTTACTTTAGTTATCGTCATCGGATGAATGGTTTAGCATTTCAAAGTGAACGAGGCCTAGCTAACTTTACTATTGTAGATTCATTTTTCTCTTCTGAATATCCCCAATGCGTGTGATCTGTTATTGTAGCACTGATACTTATTCCTGTCATGTTGTTATAATGTATAGGCCTACTTTGGATTGGATTGTCTTGTGTCCTCACACAGAATGGATTGAGGTGTTTTATTTGATAGACAAAAGTATAAACAGTTATAGATTACTGCTCATTGTAACTTAAATAAATTACACAATTGTATGATGCTATGGTTAGTTCATTTAAAAATTAAGAGGAAATTGATTGAATGACTTTTGGAGGATCACATTAACTTGAAAAGTTTGGGTAAAGTTGAAATGTCCGGTATCTGACAGATGTACACTACCGTTCAAAAGTTTGGGGTCACTTAGAAATGTCCTTGTTTTTGAAAGAAAAACACATTTTTTTGTCCATTAAAATAACATCAAATTGATCAGAAATACAGTGTAAACATTGTTAATGTTGTAAATGACTATTGTAGCTGGAAACGGCAGATTTGTTATGGAATATCTACATAGGCGTACAGAGGCCCATTATCAGCAACCATCACTCCTGTGTTCCAATGGCACGTTGTGTTAGCTAATCCAAGTTTATCATTTAAAAAGGCTAATTGATCATTAGAAAACACTTTTTAAATTATGTTAGCCACATATGAAAACTGTTGGCCTGATTAAAGAAGCAATAAAACTGACCTTCTTTAGACTAGTTGAGTATCTGGAGCATCTGTCACGATCGTTTTTTGAATAAATGGACCAAGGCGCAGCGTGCGTAGAGTTCCACATATTTAATTGAAGTGAAACATACCAAGCAACAAAGAAACAACAGATCGAAACAACAGATCGAAACAACAGATCGAAACAATAACGTAGCGCTAACATGCATTAACGCAAACAATATCCCACAATAGCAGGTGGGAAAAGAACACACTAAGTATGATCCCCAATTAGAGGTAACGAAAAACAGCTGCCTCTAATTGGGAACCATACACAACATCAACATATAAATATAACAACTAGAAAAAACCCCTAGTCACGTCCTGACCTAAAACACCATAGAGAACCCCGAGGGCTCTCTATGGCCAGGGCGTGACAGCATCAACATTTGTGGTTTCAATTACAGGCTCAAAATGGCCAGAAACAAAGCACTTTTTTCTGAAACTTGTCAGTCTATTCTTGTTCTGAGAAATTAAGGCTATTCCATACGAGAAATTGCCAAGAAACTGAAGATCTCATACAATGCTGCGTACTACTCCCTTCAGAGAACAGCGCAAACTATCTCTAACCAGAATAGAAAGAGGAGTGGGAGGCCCCGGTGCACAACTGAGCAAGAGGACAAGTACATTAGAGTGTCTCGTTTGAGGAACAGACGCCTCAGAAGTCCTCAACTGGCAGCTTCATTAAATAGTACCCACAAAACACCAGTCTCAATGTCAACAGTGAAGAGGCGACTCCGGGATGCTGGCCTTCTAGGCAGAGTTGCAAAGAAAAAGCCATATCTCAGACTGGCCAATAAAAAGAAAAGATTAAGATGGGCAAAAGAACACAGACACTGGACAGAGGAACTCTGCCTAGAAGGCCTGCTTTGCTTTCTGTCGTTGGGAATTGATTAGGTCTATGTCGCCGAGGCTCATCAACTTTTTATAGTCTACCCAAATCACATTTCGTCGCTTAGCCTGAATATGCCCAATCTCGCTAGCTAAGCAGGGTCGGGCCTGGTAGTACTTGAATGGGAGACCGCTTGGGAATACCAGGGGCTGTCAGCCAGCCCAGTATGGTGTACTATTGTGTTATACTTTTTGGGACTGTATGGCTGTAAATGTCTATTTAAAGTTCAGAATATAGAATGTTAGGAACACTGCTACTAGTTACTTCATCTGAGTGTGTTACAAAATTTCGCTACACCCGCAATAACATCTGCTAAATATGAGAATGTGACCAATACAATTTGATTTGATTGAATTTGAATAATGGTTCTTTCACCGTACACTTTTTCCAGAGATATGAACTTCAAATAGTCGATCCAACCAATATTACTTTTCTTACGGGCAGACCAGCCTAAATTCGCCCAATCTCCGAAACTAAGTAGTAGGCCCGGTCGCTATAAAGAGTAGTTTTCACATTCTATCAGACCAACTGCATATTATTTATTACGTTAACAGATATGTGCATTCAATACATGCCTTTTCTGGTCAAAGCTAATGAATTTGTCATGTTGCTGGCGCTGTTTCGCCAATGGTGGTGCCAATCTCTTAAACTGTGTTTGTCTCTCTTAAATGAACAGGTTTTGTTTTAGGTCTGTACTATCCTTGCAGTCCAAACATCATATCAGAACTGTTGACTGTATCAAATTGATTGAATAATGGAGTAGGAATAAGAGCAAAGTGGTCTGGTGCCTATGAGTCACATCAAATGTGTACTGAACTGCTGTGCTCCATTGTTTTACGCAGCCATACCACCCAGGGTTGCTGTATGCTTTTTGGTTTATAGATGGCGCCCTTGTACTGTATTACATTATCCCAAGTTGTATTACATTATCCCAAGTGAAGATTAAGATCATGTAAAGACTGTGTATGTCCAGTTGCTCTACTGAATGAAGGTACCGTATTTCTTTACTCATCCATTTATGTTGCAAAAGCTATATTGTCCCAATTCCCAATAGAAGGTTAGCCTAATGCAATATATTCTAAAAGCTTTGTACAAATTGCAATTCTGCATCCGCAATAATTAGATCTAGATCAGTAATGGGCTCTCTGTCTGAATAAGGGACGCAATGTTCAGTGTTCTGGTGTCAGGAAGTCTACGGAGTGTAAGCCTACTAAACCTCTGAGGTGCCTCCTGGGTCCAGGCAGGGCATGGGAATGAGGAATGCATGGAATGTTAATGAGCCCAGTGGAAGTGCGTCAGCCTGGGTTTATTATGATCACATAATGACCTCACTGCAGAGAGAGTGAGACCACCTAACTGACTCTCCAATGGGCCGTGTTTCATTCCAATCAGTTATCCCCTCATCACTTCTGCCCTCGCTCACTCCCCTTCATGAGTTATTGAATTGGACTGAATAGGTGAAAGCAGCTGGATCCGCCTGTTGAGTATTGCTGCTGTAGTGGTACTCATGACCTAGATGACAGTAGATGCGTTCTGTAGGACTGTAGTTGATAACATCACTAAGCAATAGGCCTCCAGTCTTGCTCACTTCTTCATGTTTATCTGTTGCCATTGGTTTCCCACTCGTGGGTCTGTGTATATGCAAGTCTACATGAAAAGAGGGATGGGTGGAGGGAGGCAGTAGGAGAACAAGCTAAACAACAAATGTTGCTGATGGAGTACTTGTGCTGACCATCATCCCAACATTATTCATGACTCTGCACAGTGTCCATCACTGTCTGACTCTGACCTAGCCTGACCTGTAGACAGTAATAATCATAACCCTATTGTATTACTCCCTCCCTCCCTTCCGTCCTTCCTTCCTGTATGTCATCACTACACTCTTAGAAAAAATACCTTCTTAAAACAATTCCAGATAGCGTATAGCTTAGTAGAACCCCCCGCCGCCTCCACCCACTTAGACAGGGCTTAGACTCTGATGGGTTAATTAACACAAGCTCTCTCCAATCAATCAATGAATGTCTGGTTGCACGTGTGTGTTTGGTGGGGGGGGGGTGGCCTAAGCCATGAGAAGCGTAGCTCTGCAAATCTTAATCGCACAAAGCCTATTATTTGGCAGGGAATACTATTTGTAGATCAGTGAATCTACATATCACTTTGCTCAAACTGATCCTCTACCAAAAGACTCAGAAGTCGAACCCAGATCCAGAGTCTGTCAAACGCCAAAAGTTTTGGACCTAACTAAAATCCTTCCTCTTAACTCCCAAGCATTTCCCAAATGACCCCACGATGAAGGCTGGAACCAAATATTTTAGTATTTTGCTGTTTTAAAAAAGATTTTTGTCACACTAACCACGTTTCCGTCTACAGATTTTCTGCGAGTAAATTAAGTTAAAGTAGATTAATTAAGTGGTGAAAGTGCAAGGTGAGGAGCTTGATGCTGCTTTCCAATAAATATCCTGGGTCTTATTCTGGTGACATGATGATCAATCCTTGACTGCCAGTTGACAAATACAAATATTCTTGCTCTTATCCATAAAACTCGCATCATGTAGACTAGCTTACCCGCATAGCCTACCCACACTGTAGGCCTATCTGCAAGCTATTGGCTAGAGCGCACATGCCAAGACCAGAGTGGCACATTTGCTATTTAACGCTGCAGTGTTTGTGACAAAACTATTGGTAAAGTTTAAAATGCGATGGAAACACATTGACCTTTAGATTTTTATTTGGTACTTGAAAACATATGTACCAAAAAGTACATTCTGTGTCCACTATGTCATCACACTCTGATTTTAATCAGCAACAAGTCAATTGGTGGAAAAGGCATATATTTTCTTTATGCATATTTTAGAATATTCGCATTAAAATCTGTTGGATGGAAATCTAGCTATAGTAGAATATCAGACAGGCCCAGGTACCTACTGTTTTCTTGTTTTGTCAAAGTTGAGGTGAAGACTCTCAAGAGGCCCTGACCTGTTGATCAGTACAATGCTTTCGATTTTGATCTTAGTGCATTTCATTTTTCATATTGTAGTATTCCCTGCTAAAACCAGACATTGACTGATTGATTGGAGACAGCTTGTGTCAATTACAGAACATTTCCTAGGATTTCCAACCTGCACCAACACTAGTGGACAGTGCTGGAAATACTGGTAAAAGCACAGTGTCTCAAAAAGTGCCCCCAAACTCCTGTCCTTAGTCATCACTGATCTGACATGGCTGGGCTGTGTGTCTGTGTTTGTGTGAGAGTGAGACAAAGAGACACAACACACAAACAAAGACTTATAGCTTGCTTTACAGGCACACACCCCTCTACACACACTCTCATCTCATAGGAGATCTCTCATATCTTCAGCCACCTGGTTGGTATGTGTGCTGTGTCCCAGTCCTCTCTTCTCATGTAGAGTCATGAGCCTCCTCTCTCCCTCTGACACATCTAATCACTTCACTAATTCATATTAATGAGAGCTCCTGTCCAGACTGACTCACCTGAGAGACTAATACCTCTCATCTGACACATCACTGCCCTAACAACAAAACCAACGCTTCCGCAACTATGAGGCAAAACAGACTTTTTATTTTTTATCTGTTATTTTACCAGGTAAGTTGACTGAGAACACATTCTCATTTACAGCAACGACCTGGGGAATAGTTACAGGGGAGAGGAGGGGGATGAATGAGACAATTGTAAGCTGGGGATGATTAGGTGACCATGATGGTATGAAGGACAGCTTGGGAATTTAGCCAGGACACCAGGGTTAACACCCCTACTCTTATGATAAGTGCCATGGGATCTTTAATGACCTCAGAGAGTCAGGACACCCATTTAACATCCCATGCAAAAGACAGCACCCTACACAGGGCAATGTCCCCAATCACTGCCCTGGGGCCTTGGGATATTTTTTTTGACCTAAGGAAAGAGTGCCTCCTATTGGCCCTCCAACACCACTTCCAGCAGCATCTGGTCTCCCGTCCAGGACCAACCCTGCTTAGCTTCAGAAGCAAGCCAGCAGTGGGATGCAGGGTGGTATGCTGCTGGCTCAAGTTGGCTTAGATTGTTGACATAAATACATTTGCACAATGAGCACTTGTTGTCTCTCAATTACATCATTACAGTTGTTGATTAGCTAGCTAGCGATTTTTTGCCACATTAGCATAGACGTGACATCAGTCAAGACACCTCAAAACAAGACATGGTATCAAGAACAAGATACAACTAGCTGAAATGAGCCACCTACGATTCCCCACATGGCAGCAATTTGTCATTTGTTGCTATCTATGTGGCCATCCAGAATCACAACACATGGACTTCTGCCCCGTTGATGCATATGCATCGTTTTCATGACGTGGTTAGCTAACCCATCTATCTGTTATTTTTCCATGTTTTTCTCTACTTTTTTTATGACAGTGTCCTTTCTTTCCCCTACGTCACTTCTTGTATTTCTCTCTTTAATTGTATCCTTTTCAATATTTTACACCTCTCCATCCTTTTCTCTCTCTTTCTTGAGTGATGTCATGTCTGTGACTTGTCTGTCATCTCTGGCCCAATTCCTCTACAACCATCCCTGACAGACAACAGCCAGAAGATGACAGAGACACAAACTCTACAGAATTATCATTGAAGGTGTGTGTGTTTGTGTGTGTGTGTGTGTCCAGGGTCACATTGCCTCTATAATCTATAGTAATCTCCCAAACATGATGGTCGGCAGCAGGAGATTTAATGCTCTTAAAGTTGATCAGACCTTATCTCCGTCTCACGCTTTCCCTCTCCCTCTCTCCAATCTCTCTCTTGTCCGATACGATTACTAATTCTTAGTCACCTTTGGTCTTACCTTGGAGCAGAAATGTTCTTCCAACCAAAGCTATGGACTATCTCCCATAAGAAGCTTTTGTGTGTGTGTGTGTGTGTGTGTGTGTGTGTGTGTGTGTGTGTGTGTGTGTGTGTGTGTGTGTGTGTGCATGTGACCTACAGTGAGCTCCAAAAGTATTTTGACAGTGACACATTTTTTTTATTGTTTTGGCTCTGTACTCAAGCACTATTGAAATTGTAGAATGACTATGAGGTTAAAGTGCAGACTGTCAGCTTAGTGTGAGGATATTTTCATCCATATCGGGTGAAACCATTTAGAAATTACAGCACTTTTTGTACATTGTCCACCATTTTAGGGGACCAAAAGTATCTGTACATATTCTCTTATGTGTATTAAAGTAGTCAAACGTTTAGTATTTGGTCCCATATTCCTAGCACACAATGACTACATTAAGCTTGTGACTCCACACGTTTGTTGGATGCATTTACTCTTTGTTTTGGTTGTGTTTCAGATTATTGTGTGCCCAATAGAAATGAATGTTGAATCATGTATTGTGTCATTTTGAAGTCACTTTTTTTGTAAAAAGCAATGCTACCATGATTACGGATAATCCTGACGGAATCATGAATGATGATGAGTGAGAAAGCTACATAGGCATACATATCATACCCCCCAAAATATTAACCTCCCCTGTTATTGGTCATGGTGAGAGATTAGCATGTCTTCGGGGTATGATATAAAATGCTAACCTCTTCTGTTATTGTAATGGTGAGAGTTTAGCATGTCTTGGGGGTATGATATAAAATGCTAACCTCCCCTGTTATTGTAATGGTGAGAGTTTAGCATGTCTTGGGGGTATGATATAAAATGCTAACCTCCTCTGTTATTGTAATGGTGAGAGGTTAGCATGTCTTCGGGGTATGATATAAAATGCTAACCTCCCTGTTATTGGTAATGGTGAGAGGTTAGCATGTCTTGGGGGTATGATATAAAATGCTAACCTCCCCTGTTATTGGTAATGGTGAGAGGTTAGCATGTCTTGGGGGTAGGATCTTTGTGCCTCTGTAACTTTCTCACTCATCATTATTCAGGATTCATTCAGGATTATCCATAATCATGGTAGCATCCACATTCATGTAAAAGTGCATTAAATTCTTATTTACAATAAAGGTGACTCCAAAATGACACTACATTAATTATCATTCATTTCTATCGGGCACAAACTAGTTTGAAACACAACCTTAACAAACTGCAAATGCATCCAACTAGTTTGTAGAGTCACAAGCTTGATGTAGTCATTGCGTGCTAGTAATGTGGGATACGTGAATTTGTCCAAATATTTCCCTAAAATGGGGGACTGTGTACAAAAAGTACCCTCAAATTAAACTTTAACCTCATAGTCATTGTATCATTTCAAATCCAAAGTGCTGAAGTACAGAGTCAAAACAACAAAATAAAATAGTCACTGTCCAAATACTTGTGGACCTCAATGTATGTACCCAGAACAGTATAACTGACCTCAGTAGCCTAGTGGTTAGAGCTTTGGGCCAGGTTGCTAGATCAAATCCCCGAGCTGACAAAGTAAAAATCTGTTGTTCTGCCCGGTAGGCTGTCATTGTAAATAAGAATTTGTTCTTAACTGACTTGCCTAGTTAAATAAAAAAATAAAAAATCTCTTTGGAAAATCCTGCTTGAACTCTGAAATAGAACTCTGAACACCAAGGATGTAGTAACTTACTGTAGTATCTAACTGAGGAGTTAACTTCTAAATTAGTTACTATTTAAATTAGGAGTTAGTGTCTAAGTAAAGCCTTCCCTCTGTCTGCCACACTCACACACACCTTGGGAACACACTCATGACATTGGATATACTGTAGATAGGCAAACGTGGTTCACTTGTACATTATTACATTTCTTGGCTTAACTCAATTAACTTTTGACAATATCTTATATTGCTTGCAGCGTCAGACAGTACAGTACATTTATTTATAACGCTGGAAAAACCCTTTGATAGGGATGTATGTGTGGGTATTGTATTTTAGGCTCTGTATGAACGGTTCTGTTGTTCCTAGCAAAAGTGAATTGGAAGGCTCCGGTTATAGCCCATTGATCAAACTAAATGGTCTGCGGGTTTGCGCTCCTCCTCTGTAGGTCATTGATTAGTTAGGAATTCTCCTCACCTGGTTGTCTATAGGTTTTAATTGGACACAACATGACAGCCTACCAGGAATGAACACCCCTGGCCTACAGTGTGGACCAACTACACTCTTAGAAAAAAGGGTTCCAAAAGGGTACTGTCCTCATAAGAGAACCCTTTTGGGTTCTAGGTAGAACCCTTTTGGGTTCCATGTAGAATCCTCTGTAGAAAGGGTTCTACATGGAACCCAAAAGGGTTCTACCTACAACCAAAAAGGGTTCTTCAAAGGGTTCTCCTATGGGGACAGCCGAAGAACTCTTTAAGGTTCTAGATATTTTTTTATTTATATAAGAGTACAGTAACACCCCTATCCACATCGAAGGGACAGCAGTGGAGAAGGTGGAAAGTTTTAACTTCTTAGGGAGCAGCGCATGAGGTGACCGTTTTGGAGAGCCTGGCGTGCCCAAAGTAAAATGCCTCCCATTCAGGCCCAGAAAATAGGATATGCACATATTTGGTACCATTGGATAGGAAACACTCTGAATTTTCTAAAAGTGTTAACCATTTGTCTGTGAGTAAAACAGAACGGATATGGCAGGCGAAACCCTGAGGAATGTCTGTCCTGGAAAAAGTGGTTTTGACAGAGTGCCTCATTTGGAACCCCTCCCTCATGAAAATGCCCATAAAAGGGCATATGAATGCAGTACCTATCGCTTCCTCTGGATGTCAACAGTCTCGAGACAGTGTTCAGATATTTTTTGGATGCTTTAGAGCAGAGAAGAAGAGGAAATCAGGAAGTGTCCCCTCAGATGTCAATAGAAGAGGACGCGCGCTCTCGCCAAGCGCGCTCTGTGTTTTTTTCCGTTCTTATAGCTCAGTTTATATTCCGGTTGAATTATTATAGTAAATATACGTAAAAGTGTTCCTAAGGATACATTTAAAATGATGTTTGATTGTTCTTGGACAAGTTTATAGGTATAAGTTGAACGAGTTCTATTCACGTTTCAATGGAGGTGTGGAGGCTGTAGTTTCTGATTATAACGCGCGAACCAAATGGAGATTTAAGGATATAATACATTACTTTTTCTAACAAAAGAACCATGGATTGTCTTCGTTGGACACTTAGGAAGACCTCAGCAGAAGTTCTTCAACAGGTAATTGATTTGTTTTCGCTGTGAAATGTGTTATGTGTGAACCGTGATGGCTTATGAATTCATGGTAATGGCAAAAATAGTGAAGGTGCTACCCTCAAACAATCAAATGTGGTGCTTTCGCCGTAAAGCCTTTTTGAAATCTGACAACGCTGTGATATTGCCAAGAAACAGAGCTTTTGATGAGTATGAAACACTTGTATATTGGTGCATGTTTAATAATTCAACTTTTGGATTTTGAATTTGGCGCCTTGCATTTCACCTGGTAGTGTCGGGAG
>QNTS01010098.1:11555-23236 GCA_003317085.1 Hucho hucho
ATAGTATAGACACCAGAGAGGATATAGTATAGTATAGACACCAGAGAGGATATAATATAGTATAGACACCAGAGAAGATAGTATAGACACCAGAGAGGATAGTATAGACACCAGAGAGGATATAGTATAGTATAGACACCAGAGAGGATATACTATAGTATAGACACCAGAGAAGATAGTATAGACACCAGAGAGGATAGTATAGACACCAGAGAGGATAGTATAGACACCAGAGAGGATAGTATAGACACCAGAGAGGATATAGTATAGTATAGACACCAGAGAGGATATAATATAGTATAGACACCAGAGAGGATATTGTATAGTATAGACACCAGAGAGGATATAGTATAGTATAGACACCAGAGAGGATATAATATAGTATAGACACCAGAGAGGATATTGTATAGTATAGACACCAGAGAGGATATAGTATAGTATAGACACCAGAGAGGATGTCTACACAACCACTGACCTTTTCCTAATTTGTGTTGCTCAACTCATCACATAATGCCTGTGCCGATTGAATCTGTTTACACAGTACCCAGTACGAGCAACACAAATGAGGAAAAGGTCAGTGGTTGTATTCAATGAAAGTTTCTATTAAAAGTATACATATCATCACTGCGCAGAAGGACCACTGTTGTACAGGACAAACATAGGTACAGGTAAGCGTTTTCAGAATTTTTTACAAGTATCGACTGATGGTATCTCAATGTTGTTGCTAGCAAATCACGCGAACCAGTTACAAAAACTCAACTCCACCTCGATATACACTACATGACCAAAATGATGTGGACACCTGCTCGTCCAACATCTCATTCCAAAATCATGGGCATTATTGTGGAGTTGGTCCTCCCTTTGCTGCTATAACAGCCTCCACTCTTCTGGGAAGGTTTTCCACTAGATGTTGGAACATTGCTGCGGGGGACTTGCTTCCATTCAGCCACAAGAGCATTAGTGAGGTCGGGCACTGATGTTGGGCGATTAGGCCTGGCTCGCAGTCGGCGTTCCAATTCATCCCAAAGGTGCTCGATGGGGTTGAGGTCAGGGCTCTGTGCAGACCAGTCAAGTTCTTCCACACCAATCTCGACAAACCTGCTCGGCCATGGAAATCAATTTCATGAAGCTTCCGCCAAACAGTTCTTGTGCTGACGTTGCTTCTAGAGGCAGTTTGGAACTCGGTAGTGAGTGTTGTAACCGAGGACAGACGTTTTTTACGCGCTACTCGCTTCAGCACTTGGTGGTCCCGTTCTGTGAGCTTGTGTGGCCTACCACTTCCCGGCTGAGCTGTTGTTGCTCCTAGACGTTTCTACTTCACAATAACAGCACTTACAGTTGACCGGGGCAGCTCTAGCAGGGCAGAAATTTGACGAACTGACTTGTTGGAAAGGTGTTTTGTCTATGGAGATCGCATGGCTGTGTGCTCAATTTTATACACCTGTCAGCAACGGGTGTGGCTGAAATAACCAAATCCACTAATTTGAAGGGGTGTCCACATACTTATGCATATATAGTGTGAGAGAACAGACTAAAGTGTTCCCCAGCTACTGCCCTCCCAGGTCTTACCGTTGCTGAGTGTCCATGCAGAGACAGGCTGGGTGTGTTGTCCGACTGACACCGTCATCATCCTCACCCTGCACTCATACTTGTGTCTGGGCTTCAGCTCTGTCAGAAAACAACAAACCCATTACATTACTGTCCTAAAAACGTGATGTAAATTCACGACAATATTAGAGTACACTATATCAGTACTGTAAATTCACGACAATATTAGAGTACACTATATCAGTACTGTAAATTCACGACAATATTAGAGTACACTATATCAGTACTGTAAATTCATGACAATATTAGAGTACACTATATCAGTACTGTAAATTCACGACAATATTAGAGTACACTATATCAGTACTGTAAATTCATGACAATATTAGAGTACACTATATCAGTACTGTAAATTCATGACAATATTAGAGTACACTATATCAGTACTGTAAATTCACGACAATATTAGAGTACACTATATCAGTACTGTAAATTCATGACAATATTAGAGTACACTATATCAGTACTGTAAATTCATGACAATATTAGAGTACACTATATCAGTACAGTCCTCCTCACCTGTCAGCTGGATACCTGTCAAGTTGGAGAGGAGCTGGTAAATCTTCACATTCCCAGGGTCAGAGCTCGGAACACATTCCACCTGAGAATGTAATAATACATCATATTGATCCAAAGCCCTGTGATAGACTAGCATCCTGTCCAGGGGGTGTACTGGTACATAAAGCTGCCTCACGCTGCAGAAACAGGAGATAGACTCCTGCCCTACGGGCCGTTCTGGTTCACTCTACAGAAACAGGAGATAGACTCCTGCCCTACGGGCCGTTCTGGTTCACTCTACAGAAACAGGAGATAGACTCCTGCCCTACGGGCCGTTCTGGTTCACTCTACAGAAACAGGAGATAGACTCCTGCCCTACGGGCCGTTCTGGTTCACTCTACAGAAACAGGAGATGGACTCCTGCCCTATGGGTCGTTCTGGATCGGACAAGGCTACTTAGTAAAGTGTTTTTGTGTATGTGACCCTAGCTAGAAAAAGACCCACAACCCTGGTGTTTCTAGAGCTCTAACCAACTGAGACCGCTTACCTGGAAGGTCCAGTCTTCCTTGGGAGACCCAGGCCCAATGACAGGGTCCCAGGACAGGCCCAGGGATGTCTGGGATACAGGAACAAGCCTCACCCCCGAGGGGAGTGGGTGATCTGGAGGAGCGGGAGGGTTAGGTGAGAGAGAGAGGGAGAAAAGGAGAAAAAGAGTCTTGAGGTAGACTGGGATCCTGCCATAGGTCAGTTGATTTAGTAGTGAAATGCCTTGGGTAACCAACGCCTGCACCCTGTTCTTCTCTGGGGTTAGCTCCCCCTCTCTACACCGCTGCTACTCTCTGTTGTTATCATCTATGCATAGTCACTTTAATAACTCTACCCACAAGTACATATTACCTCAACTAACCGGTGCCCCTGCACATTGACTCTGTACCGGTACCCCCTGTATATAGGCTCGCTATTGTTATTATACTGCTGTTCATTAATTACTTATTACTTTTATCTCTTATTCTTATCCGTATTTTTATTTAAACTGCATTGTTGGTTAGGGGCTCGTAAGTAAGCATTTCACTGTAAGGTCTACACCTGTTGTATTCGACGCATGTGACTAATACAATTTGATTTGATTTGATGTGATGTATTCAGACCCTTTACTCAGTACTCTGTTGAAGCACCTTTGGCAGCGATTACAGCCTCAAGTCTTCTGGGTATGACGCTACAAGCTTGGCACACCTGTATTTGGGGAGTTTCTCCCATTCTTCTCTGCAGATCCTCTCAAGCTCTGTCAGGTTGGATGGGGAGCATCGCTGCACAGCTATTTTCAGGTCTCTAGAGATGTTCGATCGGGTTCAAGTCCGAGCTCTTGCTGGGCCACTCAAGGACATTCAGAGACTTGTACCGAAGCCACTCCTGCATTGTCTTGGCTGTGTGCTTAGGGTCGTTGTCCTGTTACCTTCCAGAGAGACATCAGAGACTGCAACGTTCTTTGCTTCACGGAAATATGGCTCACTCACGTTATCAGAGTCGGTACAGCCACATGGTTTCTCCACGCATCGCGCCATCAGATACAAACATCTATCTGGTAAGAAGAAGGGCGGGATTGTGTGTCTTATGATTAACGAGTCGTGGTGTGATCATAACAACATACAGGAACTCAAGTCCTTTTGTTCACCTGACATAGAATTCCTTACAATCAAATGCCGACCACATTATCTACCAAGAGAATTCTCCTCGATTATAATCACAGTCGGATATATCCCCCCTCAAGCTGACACATCGACGGCACTGAAAGAAATTCATTGGACTCTATGTAAACTGGAAACCACATATCCTGAGGCTGCATTTATTGTGGCTGGGGATTTTAACAAGGCTAATCTGAAAACAAATTTTATCAGCATATCAAATGTGCCACCCGGGCCAGGAAACCCTGGGTCATTGTTATTCTAACTTCCGTGATGCATACAAGGCCATTCTCCGCCCTTCTTTCGGCAAGTCTGACCATGACTCCATATTGTTGCTCCCAGCCTACAGACAGAAACTTAAACAGGAAACGCCCATTCTCAGGTCTGTTCAACACTAGTCCGACCAATCTGATTCCACGCTGCAAGATTGCTTCAAGCACGTGGACTGGGATATGTTCCGGATAGCATCAGACAACAACATTGATGTATACGCTGATTCGGTGAGCGAGTTTATTAGCAAGTGCATCGGTGATGTTGTACCCATAGCAACTATTAAAACCTTCCCCAACCAGAAACCGTGGATTGATGGCAGCATTCGCATAAAATTGAAAGCGCGAACCACTGCTTTTAACCAGGGTAAGGCGACCGGAAACATGACTGAATACAGTGTAGCTATTCCCTCCGCAAGGCAATCAAACAAGCTAAGCATCAGTATAGAGACAAAGTAGAGTCACAATTCAACGGCTCAGACACGAGAGGAATGTGGCAGGGTCTACAGTCAATCACGGACTACAAAAAGAAAACCAGCCCCGTCGCGGACCACGATGTCCTGCTCCCAGACAAACTAAACAACTTCCACCATTGTTCCTGTTCCCAAGAAAGCACTCACTTCCGTCATCATGAAGTACTTTGAGAGACTAGTCAAGGATCATTTCACCGCCATCCTACCAGACACCCTGGACCCACTCCAATTTGCTTACCGTCCCAATAGGTCCACAGACGACGCAATCGCAATCACACTGCACACTGCCCTAACCCATCTGGACAAGAGGAATACCTATGTAAGAATGCTGTTCATCGACTACAGCTCAGCATTTAACACCATAGTACCCTCCAAACTCGTCATTAAGCTCGAGACCATAGGTCTCGACCCAGCCCTGTGCAACTGGATCCTGGACTTCTTGACGGGATGGCCCCAGGTGGTGAGGGTAGGAAACAACACCTCCACCCCACTGATCCTCAACACTGGGGCCCCACAATGGTGCTTTCTCAGCCCTCTCCTGTACTCCCTGTTCACCCATGACTGCGTGGCCAAGCACGCCTCCAACTCAATCATCAAGTTTGCTGACGACACTACAGTGGTAGGCTTCATTACCAACAACGACGAGACGGACTACAGGGAGGAGGTGAGGGCCCTCGGAGTGTGGTGTCAGGAAAATAACCTCTCACTCAACGTCAACAAAACTAAGGAGATGATCGTGGACTTCAGGAAACAGGAGAGGGAGCACCCCCCTATCCACATCGACAGGACCACAGTGGAGAAGGTGGAAAGTTTTAAGTTCCTCGGGGTACCCACACAGACAGTGTGGTGAAGAAGGCGCAACAGTGCCTCTTTAACCTCAGGAGGCTGAAGAAATTTGACTTGTCACCAAAAACACTCACAAACTTCTACAGATACACAATCGAGAGCATCCTGTCGGGCTGTATCACCGCCTGGTATGACAACTGCTCCGCCCACAACCGTAAGGCTCTCCAGAGGGTAGTGAGGACTGCACAACACATCACCGGGGGTAAACTACCTGCCCTTCAGGACACCTACACCACCCGATGTCACAGGAAGGCCAAAAAGATCATCAAGGACAACAACCACCCGAGCCACTGCCTGTTCACCCCGCTATCATCCAAAAGGTGAGGTCAGTACAGGTGCATCAAAGCTGGGACAGAGAGACTGAAAAACAGCTTCTATCTCAAGGCCATCAGACTGTTAAACAGCCATCACTAACATTGAGTGGCTGCTGACAACATACTGACTTAAATCTCTAGCCACTTTAAATAATAGAAAATTGGATGTAACAAATGTATCACTAGCCTCTTTAAACAATTTTGTATATAATGTTTACATATCCTACACTACTCATATCAAATGTATACACTGTACTCTATACCATCTACTGCATCATGCCTACGCCGGTCAGCCATCGCTCATCCATATATTTATATGTACATACTTGTATTCATTCCTTTACTCTTGTGTGTATAAGGTAGTTGTTGTGAAATTGTTAAATTACTTGTTAGATACTACTGCATGGTCGGAACTAGAAGCACAAGCATTTCGCTACACTCGTATTAACATCTGCTAACCATGTGTATGTGATTTGATTGGATTTGATCTCCACAGAGGAGCTCCCTGACCAAGGCCCTTCTCCCCCGATTGCTCAGTTTGGCCGGGTGGCCAGCTCTAGGAAGAGTCTTGATGGTTCCAAACTTCTTTCATTTAAGAATGATGGAGGCCACTGTGTTCTTGGGGACCTTCAATGCTGCAGAAATGTTTTGGTACCCTTCCCCAGATCTGTACCTCGACACAATCCTGTCTCGGCGCTCTACGGACAATTCCCTCGACCTCATGGCTTGGTTTTTGTTCTGACATGCACTGTCAACTGTGGGACCTTATATAGACAGGTGTGTGCCTTTCCAAATCCTGTCTAATCAATTGAATTTACCACAGGTGGACTCCAATCAAGTTGTAGAAACATCTCAAGGATGATCAATGGAAACAGGATGCACCTGAGCTCAAGTCTCATAGCAAAGGGTCTGAATACTTATGTAAATAAGGTTTTTCTGTTTTTTATTTTTAATGTTTTCACTTTGTCATTATGGGGTATTGTGATGTCATTATGGGGTATTGTGATGTCATTATGGGGTATTGTGATGTCATTATGGGGTATTGTGATGTCATTATGGGGTATTGTGTGTAGATTGATGAGGAAATTGTTTTATTGAATCCATTGTAGAATAAGGCTGTAACGTAACAAAATGTGGAAAAAGTCAAGGGGTCTGAATACTTTCCGAATGCACTATAACTCAGAGGCTAGCAGTAAATCAGGTTTCTGTAAGGCCTCCATGTGTCATTAGTAATGTCCAGATCAGAGGATATTCCCTTGCTAATGTCCACCTGAGGTTAGATTTTAAAGAGAATGGGATGGTTCTTACCCAGCATCTGGGTTACTGAGGTGGTTACTAGGGTGGTCCCTAGGGTGGTTACTAGGGTGGTACTTACCACATAACTACAGTGTTAGTTCATTTTAATTATATGGTTTTTACCAAGGCATTCTTGTTCTATAGTTCTCCTGGTTCTTCTATAGTTCTTACCAAGCATCTGTGTGGAGAAGCTGGCCTCTGGCCCGGGAAACCCCGCCCCTCCGGCGCCATGGCGACTCAGCTGGACGAAGGTGGTATACTGGGTCATCGGAGACAGGTCCTCTATCTTCACCACTGGACCAACCACTGAGAGAGAGAGAGAGTTAGAGAGACAGGGGGAGAGAGGGAGAGAGAGACAGGAGGAGAGAGGGAGAGAGAGAGGGGGGAGGGAGAGAGAGAGAGGGTGCTCATCACTCACATGCATCAATGACTCCATATGATGATGTTGACAAAAGTTTCTAAACGTGCAAAGAAAGAAATACTTGGAAGAACACATAAGTGGAACCTTCTGGAAGCAGTAACACAATAACATCCCTCAGGGAGATGACATCATTCTGATTGATCAGTACAGTCATGACAACAACTAGTGGGATGAAGTTCTGAAGCTCACAGGAATGTGATGTCATCTAGCACGTCATTATACGCCCTTTGAGACCAGGGTCCATATTCAAGAGGGGCGCTTCAGGTCCCCCCTGCCCATAAAATCGTATTCATTATGATCAAAAAGGCTACACCCGAGTGGCACAGTGGTCTAAGGCACTGCATCGCAGTGTTGCGGCGTCACTACAGCCTGGGGTTCGATCCCCGGCCGTGACCGGTAGTCCCATAGGGTGGCGCACAATTGTCCCAGCGTCGTCCGGGTTAGAGGAGGGTTTGGCCGCGGGGGGGGGTTTTACTGGGCTCATCGTGCTCTAGTTGAACGGTGTTTCCTCCGACACATTGGTGCAGCTGGCTTCTGGGTTAAGCGGGTGTTAAGAAGCGCGGTTTGGCGGGTCATGTTTTGGAGGACCTTCGACTCTCCCGAGCCCGTTGGGGAGCTGCAGCGATGAGACAAGATCGTAATCACGAAATTGGGAAAAAAAGGCTACGCTGAAACTATTTGTGAATACAGGCCCAGGTTTTACAGGCCCAGTCTTTACAGGCCCAGGCTTTACAGGCCCAGGCTTTACAGGCCCAGTCTTTACAGGCCCAGGCTTTACAGGCCCAGGCTTTACAGGCCCAGGCTTTGACTTGATATGTAGAATAAGAAATGGAGGATAGACCTGGGTAACAGCAGGTAAGAGTTCATGTCTGTGGTGTACAGTACAGGTAAGAGTTCATGTCTGTGGTGTGCAGTACAGGTAAGAGTTCATGTCTGTGGTGTACACTACCTTCAACGGTCTTCCATACAGAGGTATTGACCTGCTTGTAGATGACCTTGACAGAGGTCACCGGTCCATCTCCTGTATACGGCTCCTTATTGACCAACACAACCAGGTGATGCGGACCACTGCCATTCAACATGGGAGGGTTCTGGGGCTTTGGAGGGACTGAGAGTATGAGAGGAAGAGAGAAAACAACTGACACAATTCACATTCACAGAATAGCTATGGGGGAAAGTATCAGAGGAGAGGTGGTTTCCCAGACCCAGATTAAGCCTAGTCCCAGATTAAGCCTAGTCCCAGATTAAGCCTAGTCCCAGATTAAACCTAGTCCCAGATTAAGCCTAGTCCCAGATTAAGCCTAGTCCCAGATTAAGCTTCAATGGAGATGATCTTGTACTTTGGAATAATCTGGGTTTAGGAAACGGACTAGATTTGATGATTATGTCTCTTACCTTGGACAATGACCATGAACTCTCTCTCTGCCTGCCCTGCTGTAGTTTTCACCTGGCAGATCCAACCGCCAGTATCTCGCTCAGTGATCTTATCCACCCTGAACGTAGACGTGGTCTGGTCATCCACCGTATCAGTGTCCAATGCCTAGGAAAGTGATAAATGAAGCATTTGATTTGAAGCTATGGCTAATGCAGTGATTGCTACTAAATAGTGATCGCGAGTGTGTATGCTAATCATAGCTAATGCTAATGATTTTTCATCATGAAATTCACTTCCATCTACTTAAGGATACACATCTATACAACTAAAATTAAATAATTTGTGTACCACTTACATAGCCTGGGTGTGACAATGACCGTAGGAGTTGACACGACAGCACTAACAGATCTGGGACCAGGCTACCACTTACATATATTCTGGTTGTGTCTGGTTTGAGTAGGATGATCTCTCCATGTAATGGTGCCGGTTGGCCCGTGGCGCTACAGTTGACGATGTGGTGAATCCCAGAGTTTAACTCTGTATCGATCAGGTTACTGACCACAACAGGCGCCCTGTCTATAGGCAACATCATCATCATCATCATCATCAACAACAACAACAACAATCAATCAATCAATCAATCAATCAATCAATCATTCATTCAATCCATCAATCACCCAATCAATCAGCTTGAACTTACAACGTTTTAAAACCTTTAAAAAAAAATTGTACCTTCTCTTTCACAGCGAGCACCCTGTCGTCCCTTACACACACAGCCACGGAAACGGTCACACTTTCCCTTGTCACCACACTCACACTTCAGCCTGCAGCCGGCCCCATAGAACCCTGGACGACAAGCTGGAGACACAGGGACAAGACAGTACATCTAGAACTGGTAGTCCAGCCATTGACCAACCAGATATCATACAGTACGATATGATGCAATACAATACAATAAGATACAATACAATACAATACAATAGGATACAATACAATACAATACAATAGGATACAATACAATAGGATACAATACAATAGGATACAATACGATACAATAAATAGGATACAATACAATAGGATACAATAGGATACAATACGATACAATACAATACAATATGATACAATACAATAAAATAGGATACAATACAATAGGATACAATATGATACAATACAATAGGATAGGATACAATACGATACAATACAATAGTATACAATACGATACGGTACGATACAATACAATACGATACAATAGGATACAATAGGATACAATAGGGTACAATACGATACAATACGATACAATACAATTGGATACAATACGATACGATACAATACGATACAATAGGATACAATACGATACAATACGGTACGATACAATAGGATACAATAGGATACAACACAATATGATACAATACGATAAGATACAATAGGATACGATATGATACAATAGGATACAATACAATACAATAGGATACAATAGAATACGATACGATATGATACAAAATGATATGATACAATAGGATACGATACGATACAATACAATACGATACAATACGATATGATTCAATAGGATACAATACGATAGGATACAATAGGATACAATACGATACAATACAGTACAATACAATAGGATAGAATAGGATACAATACGATACGATACAATACAACACGATACGGTACGATACGATACAATAGGATACAATAGGATACAATACAACACAATAGGATACAATACGATACAATACAATACGATACAATAGAATACAATACGATGCAATACGATAAGATACAATAGGATACAATACGATACAATACAGTACAATACAATAGGATATAATAGGATACAATACGATACGATACAATACAACACGATACAGTACGATACAATAGGATACAATAGGATACAATACAACACAATAGGATACAATACGATACAATACAATACGATACAATAGAATACAATACGATGCAATACGATAAGATACAATAGGATACAATATGATACAAAAGGATACAATACGATACAATAGGATACAATACGATACAATACAATACAATACGATAGGATACAATACGATACAATAGGATACGATACAATACAATACGATACAATAGGATACAATACGATACAATACAATACGATACAATACAATACGATACAATAAAGTCTACACTTGGTGAAGTCTAGACTTGTTGTTTTCGGCGCATTTGGCAAATAAAGTTGGATTTATTTTTAGTATCATGGCTGTGACGTGGTCACGGTCACGAGGTGAAGCCGAGTAGACCACCACAGCCATGATACAAATGTCATAACACATGGACTGCTTTTATACATCGGGTTACCAGCATTAAAAAGCAATGTTCTTTCCCAAACCATCCATTTTTCAACTAAATGTGATGCTATATTCACTAACACTGGTTGTCAAGTTACATTTTAGGCGTTCTCTGGTCGTTAGTTCTATTCACATTGACTACCATGTAAAGCAAAACTACCCAAGTGCTAGTTGATAGTTCCAAAACCTTGGTTTCTAGAGATGCTGTCCATAGTTCTGAAAACAGGGCTGAAACATTGTATAGGGACCCTGTCCATGGATCTGAAAACAGGGCTGAAACATTGTACAGAGGACCCTGTCCATGGATCTGAAAACAGGGCTGAAACATTGTATAGGGACCCTGTCCATAGTTCTGAAAAACAGGGCTGAAACATTGTATAGGGACCCTGTCCATAGTTCTGAAAACAGGGCTGAAACATTGTATAGGGACCCTGTCCATAGTTCTGAAAACAGGGCTGAAACATTGTACAGAGGACCCTGTCCATGGATCTGAAAACAGGGCTGAAACATTGTAAAGGGACCCTGTCCATGGTTCTGAAAACAGGGCTGAAACATTGTATAGGGACCCT
>QNTS01010099.1:0-10244 GCA_003317085.1 Hucho hucho
CACAGTAACACAGTGTGATATAATACCAGCTGGACTAGTCACAGTAACACAGTGTGATATAATACCAGCTGGACTAGTCACAGTAACACAGTGTGATATAATACCAGCTGGACTAGTCACAGTAACACAGCGTGATATAATACCAGCTGGACTAGTCACAGTAACACAGTGCTATAATACGTTTTATCAACACACATGGAATGTTTGCTTGAAGCAGCAAGAACAGAACACAAAAACAAAATGTTTCACATTTACTGGGGCTTGGTAGTTCTACGTAGCATTCTGTAAAAGCACTCCAACTGCTGAGGTAAAAAGGGCTTCATGAAAATATTTGATGGATCAATCTAGTTGTTCTATTTCTAAGCTCAAACCCTCCTAAATGGAACCAGATATACCTGTCATCTCGAGGCGGATAGCGTTCCCTCTCGTACGGTTCTCTTTCAAAGTCCATGGGAGCTTTTTCTCTGTACATCTCCCTCTCCCTGCTGTACTCCCTGCGCTCCATGTAGGGGTCTACCGGTCGTCTGTCGTAGTACAGGTCTCTGTGGTAGGGGTCTCTCAGGGGTTCTATAGGGGAAAGGAAGAGATCGTTATAACAACAATAATATAATATCTTCCATTTAGCTGACCTTTTTATCCAAAGCGACTTACAGTCATGTGTGCATACATTTTTACGTATTGGTGGCCCCAGCGGGAATCGCACCCTAGATGTTTGCGAGCGTCATGCTCTACGGACTGGCTCAGGAAAAATATATGAACCCTCTTATGTCACTGTTGATAGTAAACGCATAACATTTACATTTTAGTGATCTAGCAGACCTTCTTATTCAGATGGACAGTGTGTTAAACTAAAGTACGTAAATACATTAGCTGCTACTGAGTCTCAAAATTATCACCATCCAAGAATAAATACCAACTCACCTTTTTCATAGCTCCTCTCCCTCCCTCTGTCAGGTAAGGGATCGGGCCTCAACACAATCCTCTCACCGTAAGAGATCCGCTCCACTGTGGCAGTACCGAGGTCTGAGAGAGAGAGAGACAGAGAGAGAGACAGAGAGAGAGAAATATAGAAAATTCCAGTCAATTCAGGAAGTACACTTGAAATTCCAATTCTATTCATTGCCTTTAAAATTAGGAACATCTGAAATTGGAACTGGAATTAAGTTCACGTTCTGAATTTAAATGGAATTGACCCCAACCCTGCACCCTCTATGGTTTCTCTACCTACCATGTCCGTGTCCATGTCCATAGTCGACAGTCTTGGAGGTGACTGGAGGAGCCGTGGACAAGTAACCAGTATCTGGAAGCTTGGTGTCTCCCCATGCCACTGTTTTAGAAAGAGCCGAGCTGGACATAAGGTTGGTCGCCTGGGGTGGACAAACAGTGCAGTGGGTTAACAGATAAATATTTACACATTTTTTTTGTTTATCTTTTGTAACAGCCAAAACTGGACAATGGACAATAATTAAAGTAGTCTTCTTCAAATATATTGTTGGACTATGACAAGCAACTGAGAATTTAAAATATAATAATTACTTGAATATACAGCTTGGAAACAAACACGTTTCTAATTTTACCTGCAGCTATATTATACATGTAATTGTCAACAGTTCCATGATATATTATGTCAGATATACAGTTGAAGTTGGAAGTTTACATACACCTTAGCCAAATACATTTAAACTCAGTTTCACAATTCCTGACATTTAATCCTAGTACAAATTCCCTGTCTTAGGTCAGTTAGGATCACCACTTTATTTTAAGAATGTGAAATGTCAGAATAATAGTAGAGAGAATTATTTCAGCTTTTATTTCTTTCATCACATTCCCATTGGGTCAGAAGTTTACATACACTCAATTAGTATTTGGTAGCATTGCCTTTAAATTGTTTAACTTGGGTCAAACGTTTCGGGTAGCCTTCCACAAGCTTCACACAATAAGTTGGGTGAGTTTTGGCCCATTCCTCCTGACAGAGCTGACTCAGTTACACCAGCTCTATCAGGAGGCCTCCTTGCTCGGACACACTTTTTCAGTTCTGCCCACACATTTTCTATAGGATTGAGGTCAGGGCTTTGTGATGGCCACTCCAATACCTTAACTTTGTTGTCCTTAAGCCATTTTGCCACAACTTTGGAAGTATGCTTGGGGTCATTGTCCATTTGGAAGACCCATTTGAGACCAAGCTTTAACTTCCTGACTGATGTCTTGAGATGTTGCTTCAATATATCCACATAATTTTCCTCCTCATGATGCCATCCATTTTGTGAAGTGCACCAGTCCCTACTGCAGAAAAGCACCCCCACAACATGATGCTGCCACCCCAATGCTTCACGGTTGTGATGGTGTTCTTCGGCTTGCAAGCCTCCCCCCTTTTCCTCCAAACATAACGATGGTCCTTATGGCCAAACAGTTCTATTTTTGTTTCATCAGACCAGAGGACATTTCTCCAAAAAGTACGATCTTTGTCCCCATGTGCAGTTGCAAACTGTAGTCTGGCCTTTTTATGGCGGTTTTGGAGCAGTGGCTTCTTCCTTGCTGAGTGGCGTTTCAGGTTATGTCGATATAGGACTCATTTTACTGTGGCTATAGATACTTTTGTACCCGTTTCCTCCAGCATCTTCACAAGGTCCTTTGCTGTAGTTCTGGGATTGATTCGCACTTTTCCACCAAAGTATGTTCATCTCTATGAGACAGAACGCGTCTCCTTCCTGAGCGGTATGACGGCTGCGTGGTCCCATGGTGTTTATACTTGCGTACTATTGTTTGTACAGATGAACGTGGTACCTTCAGGTGTTTGGAAGTTTCTCCCAAGGATGAACCAGACTTGTGGAGGTCTACAATTTTCTTTCTGAGGTCTTGGCTGATTTCTTTTGATTTTCCCATGATGTCAAGCAAAGAGGCACTGAGTTTGATGGTAGGCCTTGAAATACATCGACAGATACACCTCCACTTGACTCAAATGATGTCAATTAGCCTATCAGAAGCTTCTAAAGCCATGACATCACTTTCTGGAATTTTCCAAGCTGTTTAAAGACACAGTCAACTTAGTGTATGTAAACTTCTGACCCACTGGAATTGTGATACAGTGAATTATAAGTGAAATAATCTGTCTATAAACAATAGTTGGAAGAATGACTTGTAACATGCACAAAGTAGATGTCCTAACCGACTTGCCAAAACTATAGTTTGTTAACAAGAAATTTGTGGAGTGGTTGAAAAACGAGTTTTAATGACTCCAACCTAAGTGTATGTAAACGTCTGACTTCAACTGTATAAACAATATAGGCCCTTTGAAGCCTTGTCAAAAGAATTGCACTATTACAGAGAATAGGGGCACAATGAGTACCTGGAGGGCACTCCGGACCTCAGGGGGGATCTCCAACCCCAGTAGCCCAGCAGGGAGCTCCGTCTTGGGGTCAGACATGATGGGAAGGGCCTCTCCCTCAGTCTTATTCTCCTGCATTTCTCTGTTCAGTACCAGAGAAACAGACCTACATTGTATTAGAAATGACATGTGATACATTTGCTAATATGCTTACATGTAGCCTGGAATCCATAACCTATTTTGTGCTAACATTCCACACCTTGTACTCTGGGCATTTGCCAAACATGGCATGACAAGGAGTGGAATTATAGCACAAACTAGTACCCAGGCTAAGTATAGAGGTCTCTCACAAAAAGTTGTGAAAAACATGACTAATAGATATATACACACACACACACACACACACACACGCACACACACCCCGAGTGTACAAGACATTAAGAACACCTGCATAGACTGACCAGGTGAAAGCTATGATACCTTATTGATGTCATTTGTTAAAACCACTTCAATCAATCAGTGTAGGCGAAGGGGAGGAGACAGGTCAAAGAAGGATTTCTAAGCCTTGAGACAATTGAGACATGGATTGTGTATGTGTGCCATTCAGAAGGTGAATGGACAAGACAAAACATTTAAGTGCCTTTGAACGGGATTTAGTAGTAGGTGCCAGGCGCACCGGTTTGAGAGTCAAGAATTGCAATGCTCAACAGTTTCCCGTTCCACCCAAAAAACATCCAGCCAACTTGACACAACTGTGGGAAGCATTGGAGTCAACATTGGCCAGCATCCCTGTGGAACACTTTTGACACCTTGTCGAGTCCATGCGCGCAACGAATTGAGGCTGTTCTGAGGGCAAAAGGGGGTGGTTCAACTCAATATTTTGCTCCAGAGTGACGCAGCGGTCGAAGGCACAGCACTGCAGTGCTAGAAGAGTCACTACAGACCCGGGTTTGATCCCAGGCTGTATCACAAACAGCCGTGATCGGGAGTCCCATAGTGCCACACACAATTGGCCCAGCGTCATCCGGGTTAGGGAAGGGCCAAGGGGGCTTTAATTTTTTCTTAACAGATATATAGATACATAAATATACACTACCATTAAAATATTTGGGGTCACTTAGAAATGTCCTTGTTTTTGAAATAAAAGCAATTTTTTGGTCCATTTAAAATGATATCAAATTGATCAGAAATACAGCGTTGACATTGTTAATGTTGTAAATGACTATTGTAGCTGGAAACGGCTGATTTTATGGAATATCTACATAGGCGTACAGAGGCCCATTATCAGCAACCATCACTCCTGTGTTCCAATGGCACGTTGTGTTAGCTAATCCAAGTTTATCATTTTAAAAGGCTAATTCCCAGAGTCGCCTCTTCACTGTTGACGTTGAGACTGGTGTTTTGCGGGTACTATTTAATGAAGCTGCCATTTGAGGACTTGTGAGGCGTCTGTTTCTCAAACTAGACACTGAAATGTACTTGTCCTCTTGCTCAGTTGTGCAACGGGGCCTCCCACTCCTCTTTCTATTCTGGTTAGAGACAGTTTGCGCTGTTCTGTGAAGGGAGTAGTACACAGCGTTGTACGAGATCTTCAGTTTCTTGGCAATTTCTCACATGAAACAGCCTTCAATTCTCAGAACAAGAATAGACTGATGAGTTTCAGAAAAAAGTCATTTGTTTCTGGCCATTTTGATCCTGTAATCGAACCCACAAATGCTGATGCTTCAGATACTCAACTAGTCTAAAGGCCAGTTTTATTGCTTCTTTAATCAGGACAAGTTTTCAGCTGTGCTAACATAATTGCAAAAGGGTTTTCTAATGATCAATCAGCCTTTTAAAATGATAAACCTGGATTAGCTAACACAACGAGCCATTGGAACACAGGAGTGATGGTTGCTGATAATGGGCCTCTGTACGCCTATGTAGAAATTCCATTAAAAATCAGCCGTTTCCAGCTACAATAGTAATTTACAACTTCAACAATGTCTACACTGTATTTCCGATCAATTTCATGTTTTCAAAAACGAGGACATTTCTAAGTGACCACAAACTTTTGAACGGTAGTGTATGCACACACACACACACACACACACACACACAGACACACACACAGTACCAGTTAAAAGTTTGAACACCTACTCATCCAAAGGCTTTTCTTTATTTGAACTATTTTCTACATTGTAGAATAATAGTGAAGACATCAAAATAACACATTTGGAATCATGTATTAACCAACAAAAAAAAAAGTGTTAAACAAATCAAAATATATTTTAGATTCTTCAAATTAGCCACCCTTTGCCTTGATGACAGCTTTGCACACTCTTCTCTCAACCAGCTTCATGAGGAATGCTTTTCCAACAGTCTTGGAAGGAGTTCCCACATATGTTTAGCACTTGTTGGCTGCTTTTTCTTCACTCTGTGGTCCAACTCATCCCAAACCATCTTAATTGGGTTGAGGTCAGGTGATTGTGGAGGCCAGGTCATCTGATGCAGCACTCCATCACTCTCCTTCTTGGTCAAATAGCCCTTACACAGCCTGGAGGTGTGTTTAGGGTCATTGTTCTGTGGAAAAACAAATGCTAGTCCCACTAAGCGCAAACCAGATGGGATGGAGTATCGCTGCAGAATGCTGTGGTAGCCATGCTGGCTAAGTGTGCCTTGAATTCTAAATAAATCACCGACAGTGTCACCAGCAAAGCAACCCCACAGCATCACACCTCCTCTTCCAGGCTTCACGGTGGGAATCACACATGCGGAGATCATCCGTTCACCTACTCCGCGTCTCACAAAGACACGGCGGTTGGAACCAAAAATCTCTAATTTGGACTCATTAGACCAAGACAGATTTCCACCGGTCTAATGTCCATTGCTTGGCCAAAGCAAGAGTCTTTTTGTTGTTGTCCTTTAGTAGTGGTTTCTTTGCAGCAATTCGACCATGAAGGCCTGATTCACACAGTCTTCTCTGAACAGTTGATGTTGAGATGTGTCTGTTACTTGAACTCTGTGAAGCATTTATTTGGGCTGCAATCTGAGGCTGGTAACTAATTAACTTATCCTCCACAGCAGAGGTAACTCTGGGTCTTCCATTCCTGTGGCGGTCCTCATGAGAGCCAGTTTCATCATAGCACTTAATGGTCTTTGCGACAGCACTTTAAGAAACCTTCAAAGTTCTTGAAATGTTCCAGATTGACTGACCTTCATGTCTTAAAGTAATGATGGACTGTCGTTTCTCTTTGCTAATTTGAGTTGTTCTTGCAATAATAAGGACTTGGTCTTCCACAAATTAACTTTTAACAAGGCACACGTGTTAATTGAAATGCATTCCAGTTGACTAACTCATGGACCTGCCACTTTCAAGGAGCGGGACACTAATCCGGATGCTTATAAGAAATCCCGCTATGCCCTCAGATGAACCATCAAATGGGCAAAGCGTCAATACAGGACTAAGATTGAATCCTACTACACCGGCTCTGACGCTCGTCGGATGTGTCAGGGCTTGAAAAATATTACGGATAACAAAGAGAAACCCAGACGCGAACTGCCCAATGACACGAGCCTACCAGACAAGGTGAATGCCTTTTATGCTCACGTCGAGGCAAGCAACACTGAAGCATGCATGAGAGCACCAGATGTTCCAGACGACTGTGATCACGCTCTCCGTAGACGATGTGAGCAAGACTTTTAAACAGGTCAACATTCAGACGGATTACCAGGAAAGCATGCGCGGACCAACTGGCAAGTGTCTTCACTGACATTTTTCAAAAGAATACAAAAAGGTAACCTGCCTAAATGATTACCGCCCCATAGCACTCACGTCGGTAGCCATGAAGTGCTTTGAAAAGCTGGTCATGGCTCACAACAAAATCATCCCAGAAACCCTAGACCCACTCCAATTCACAAACTGCGTCTTCTGTGGATCTGTTGTGGCAATCTCAATCGCACTCCACACTGCCCTTTCCCACCTGGACAAAAGGAACACCTATGTGGGAATGCTGTTCATTGACTACAGCTCAGCGTTCAACACCATAGTGCCCACAAAACACATCACTAAGCTAAGGACCCTGGGACTAAACATCTCCCTCTGCAACTGGATCCTGGACTTCCTGACGGGCCACCCCCAGCTGGTGAGGGTAGGCAACAACACATTTGCCACACTGATCCTCAACACTGCCCCCCCCCCCCCAGGGATGCGTGCTTAGTCACCTCCTGTACTCCCTGTTCACCCAAAACTGCGTGGCCAAGCACGACTCTTCCTTAACAGCTACTACCTCCAAGCCATAAGACTGCTGAACAATTAATCAAATGGCCACACAGACTATTTACATTGACCCCCCCCCCTTGTTTTTACACTGCTGCTACTTAGTCAATTGACCCAGTACAGGTACCCCCCTGTATATAGCCTCATTATTGTTATGTAATTTTCTTGTTACTTTTTTTTTCTCACTTTAGTTTATTTAGTAAATATTTTCTTAACTCCATTTCTTGAACTGCATTAAGGGCTTGTTAGTAACCATTTCACTGTAAGGTCTACACCTGTTGTATTCAGCGCATGTGACAAATACAATTAGATTTGAAGCTGGTTGAGAGAATGCCAAGAGTGTGCAAAGCTGTCATCAAGGCAAAGGGTGGCTACTTTGAAGAATCTGTAACATAAAATATATTTTGATTTGTTTAACACTTTTTTGGTTACTACATGATTCCATATGTGTTTTTTCATAGTTTTGATGTCTTCACTATTATTCTACAATGTAGAAAATAGTACAAATATAGAAAAACCCTGGAGTAGGTGTGTCCAAACTTTTAACTGGTACTGTATATATACATATATAGTGGCCATACAAAATATTACAGGTATACAGAAAGACCCAAAGACAGTTTCTATCTTAGGGGGGAAAACAGTGACTATAATTTACCGGATGAGCTTCAGCTCCTGGGCAGCTTTCAGGATGATCTCATGTTGTCGTTGTGACAGAGCCAGTATGCCCGGTCCAGTTCCCTGTGAGGCTGGTTCCTGAGAACTGTCTAGTCCAGTACTGGGAGGAGCAGGGGCCTGGGAAGGTGTGGGTGGAGGGATACCTAGATCTGATCTAGGGGGCTCGGGTCGCCCGTCGTAATGGGGCCTATGGTCCTCAAAGTCTGGGGGGTAGTTTCTCTCTGGAAGGGGTGGTCTGGGTCTCTCCCATTCTGCAGAGGGTGGGTATGGGGGTTCATCGTGCCTGTACGAAGGGTCGTCCGAGAAGTCACGACTTCGGAGCTCTCCTCTTCCACGCTCTTCTCCCTCGTAAGGGTATGGAGGACGGTCTCGGTCTCTCTCATCGGCCCACTCGTCCTCTCTGAAACGGTCTGGGGGAGGTGGAGGGCCGCGGGGAGGGTAGGGAGAATAGTCCCTCTCTGGTAGTGGTCCTCCTCTCTCCCTGTCCCACTCCCCACCACGAGGAGGCTGCTCATGGGGATAATACTCCTCTTCACAGTCGTACTCATGTGGAGGGCGGTCCTGCCAGTCACGTGGCGGCAGCGGTCTTCCATACCCGTCATCACCGGGACCACCAAACTCCTCCCCATACCCCTCATGGGGGTACCCCTCCAAGTCCTCGTGTGAGTGAGGTGGGTGCCGCATCATGCCCCGGCCCAACGGGGCGCCCCGAGGGCCCATTGGACGCCTCCTCATCCCTCCCCGCTCCATCATCTCATGGGGAGGTGGAGGGGGACCTCTTGGCCCGTCTCTGCCGAGGTGGGGGGGTCGTCCAGGGCCCGGGGGCCAGCCAGGGTCCCTCTCCATGTCGTGGTAAGGAGGATGACCACCAGGCCCCATCAGATCTCTGTCCATCATCTCTCTAGGTGGAAGAGGCCGCCCCCTCATGTCTCTCTCCATCATATCGTGGTGCATGGGAGGCCCTCGGGGGTTGTAGTCCCGATGCAGCGGGGGTCCCAGAGGGTCCATGTCATCGTCAGGCCCCATGGGGGACCCTAGAGGTTCATGGAGGTCCATGGCTCTGTGAGGAGGAGGAAGGGGGCGTCTGGGACCACCCTGGTGCATGAAGCCGGGCCTGCCTCGCGGGGGGCGACCACGCCCAGGGGGGAAGGGGGCGCGGGGGCCTCCTCTCATGCCATGAGGAGGGGGCCTCCGGTCCATCCAGTAGGGATCTCCTTCCTCTCCCCAGTACTCTGGAGGTGGGGGGTCTGCTTCCTCCCAGTGGTGCCCGTCTAGAGGCTCTCCTCTCCCCATAGGGGGACCTCCTCTCCCTGGGTCTTCGTAGTAGTCCTCTGGAGGGTAGTAGTGCTCTTCAGGGACCCACATCTCCTCTTCAGGCAGAGGAGGACCTCCAGGTTTCTCCAGTGAAGGGTCCTGTTGCCACTCCTGCTGCTGCCAGTCCTCCTCTGGTCCTCCATGTTGTGATCTCATCTCTTCATGTGGAGGTCTGTAGTCGTAAGGAACCCCCTCCATGTCGTCCTCCGTCCTCCCACCTCCCAGAGGGATAGTGTTGGGACTGAAGTCTGGGATACCCGACTGTTTCCCTCCACGTCCCCACAGACCACCTCGCCCCCGCATCCCTCCACCTGCCTCCCCTCGTCCTCTCCCTCCCCTCATCCCTCCGTCGGCCTCCCCTAGTCCTCTCCCTCCCCTCATCCTTCCGTCCGCCTCCCCTCGTCCTCTCCCTCCGTCCGCCTCCCCTCGTCCTCTCCCTCCTCTCATCCCTCCGTCCACCTCCCCTCGTCCTCTCCCTCCTCTCATCCCTCCGTCCACCTCCCCTCGTCCTCTCCCTCCCCACATCCCTCCGTCCGCCTCCCCTCGTCCTCTCCCTCCCCTCATTCCTCCGTCAGCCTCCCCTCGTCCTCTCCCTCCCCTCATTCCTCCGTCAGCCTCCCCTCGTCCTCTCCCTCCCCTCATTCCTCCGTCAGCCTCCCCTCGTCCTCTCCC
>QNTS01010100.1:0-10199 GCA_003317085.1 Hucho hucho
GTTTGACAACAGTCACTATACAACCATGTTATGATGGGTCTGTTCTGTTTGACAACAGTCACTATACAACCATGTTATGATGGGTCTGTTCTGTTTGACAACAGTCCCTTTACAACCATGTTATGATGGGTCTGTTCTGTTTGACAGCACTCACTATTCCTTTTTTGATGCCCCACCCACTTGACCCAGTTCCTGTTGGAAGGTGATTGTTTTCCTCCTTCCACCCCAATCACAAACAACCAAAACAACTCTCACATATTTAAAACATTCATGACATCATTCATCAATCCGTGTGTGTGTGTGTGTTATAGCGCTTTGTGTGTCAATCACTGGAGCAGATCCTCCAGGGTGAAGGTCCAGGAGTCCCATGCATTTCCCATGCTCACTCACACCAAACAGTGACTACTCACCAACACTACTCTCTCTCTCCCTGTCCTTCTCTCCTTCTCTCGCTCTCTCTCCCTCTCCTTCTCTCACTATTTCGTCTTTCTCTCTCCTTCTCCCATTATCTTGTATTACCTTCCTCTCTGCCACAATCACACTATGAGTGCATGTGCTTCCAGGCCCCCCCTCCTCCCCCTGACCTCATCCCTGTATGAGGACAATTATCAAATGAGGACATTGTGTTTTGACCGTTTTTTGGGGGTCAATAGCTTCGTTTGTTTATGTTTTCATTCGCAGCGTGGGACCTCCCAGGTACACAAACACACCCCTCCATACATCCATGCCATAGAAAGGGGCGTTGTTTTTGAGTCACTTCGGACAGTTGGCAGGCCCCTCGCCATGCACTGCTGCTTGGAACATCATGTCCTACGGTGGTCAAAGCCGTCACAGCAGGCCCAACGTGAGGCAGCAGAGAACGGTTGTATAGAACGCTGTAGAAACTCAGGTTTCATTTACTCAACTCATTTGTCCCATGTTCCAGTGTTTCAAATTTGAAGACCTTATTCTCACAAGAGAGATAGACACACACACACGATGAACCTCAGTCATGTGATGATGAGTAACCGTGCCTGAGACCTACACTTGTTTTAGCTCCCTGACCTAAATGCCAAGACTTTAGCTCAACACCCTAACAGTATTGTCAGAGATTCTAACTCTGATCACAGAAAGACTCTGGTATGTCCGTGCCTTGTGGCCAGTGCACACATTAGACATTTATATGCAAACACGTCACCCACCTCCTAACCTCCAGACCTTCCCCAAACCTGAGCTGCTTGGGCTGGCTAGGGGTCAGGCAAAGAAGGACAGAGTGGGGCAGAGTGGGGAAGAGTGGGGCAGAGTTGGGAAGAGAGGGGCAGAGAGGGGCAGAGTGGGGCAGAGTGGGGCAGAGAGGGGAATGCAATGCTAGCCATCTGTCAACACAGAGCTGGCTTCCCTGGCACACAGCAGCAAGAGGATTTTATAACCTACACATCTGACCATTTCATAACTAGGTGTGTGTCCCAAATGACATCCTATTCCCTATATAGTGCATTACTTTTGACCAAGGCCCATAGAATGTCATTTGGGCAGTGCCACCGGGCTGGTGGTCAACACATTAGGGGTTTGTAAGGGCTTATGTGCACACTCCTGTGGGTCAAAGTAGTCCGATCAACCATACAATTCTGGTTGTAATTGTGCAGTGATAAAACAACGTAAATTCACCTTCTAATAATCCAAAGAAACCCTCTACGAAAGTTCAAACAGGAATTCTGGTCTGAAGGCTTGTTTAACTTCATCCAGTAAGCAGAACATAATTCACTTTGTTTCCTATTCTAGGGGCGTAGTGGGAATGAATCCAAAAGTATCTTCATCAACATAGCGTCTAGTTTCTTCTCCTCTTTCTTATTAGCCATGTGTGGAATGTCATTCACCTATTTAATGTATAGCCTATAAGCACGGCAAAATAAATTACATTCCTTATGCTTGCTGTTTAACCTATGGGATCACTCTTGCAATTTTCACCTTCCTCTCTCAACCAGTGGGAGTAAATCTTGGGATGTATTTATATGTAAATTTACCCTCACTCTCTCACTTTCTGTTGGACAACCATCCACCTCCCCACCCCCACCAGCTACAGTAGAATAACCTTAAAGGATAATCCACCCCCATCAACTACAGTATAATTACCTTAAAGGATAATCCACCCCCACCTGATACAGAATAATTACGTTAAAGGGATAATCCACCCCCACCAACTACAGTATAATAACCTTAAAGGGATAATCCACCCCCACCTGATACAGTATAATTACCTTAAAGGGATAATCCACCCCCACCAACTACAGTATAATAACCTTAAAGGGATAATGCACACCCACCAACTACAGTATAATAACCTTAAAGGGATAATCCACCCCCACCAACTACAGTATAATAACATTAAAGGGATAATCCACCCCCACCAGCTACAACATAATAACCTTAAAGGAAAAATCCAACCCCCATCAGCTACAGTATAATAACCTTAAAGGGAAAATCCACCCCCACCTGATACAGTATAATTACCTTAAAGGGAAAATCCACCCCCACCAGTTACAACATAATAACCTTAAAGGAAAAATCCAACCCCCATCAGCTACAGTATAATAACCTTAAAGGGAAAATCCACCCCCACCTGATACAGTATAATAACCTTAAAGGGAAAATCCACCCACACCTGATACAGTATAATAACCTTAAAGGGATAATCCACCCCCACCAGCTACAGTATAATAACCTTAAAGGGATAATCCCCCCCCAGCTACAGTATAATAACCTTAAATGGATAATCCACCCTAAACCAGTAATGCCTATTATTAACAGTATTAATTAACTCATAAGTTGCAATAATATTTTTTGTGAACCAATGTTTCATTTTGTCTGTAGAAGCATGTGAAAATAATTTTGAGAAATCTGTTGCAGCTCAAGTCTTTTCCACAGGCGGATCACTTACATGTTAAATCATGGGGGGAAATTGGATTTTACCCTCTGATAGAGCATAGGATATCCCCAAATTGACAGGAGTTTCATAATTTTTTTTTCTGGCTGGGGAATTACCTATATGTATCTCTGTCTCCATTGTTACGGCTCATAGTTCGTAACAACAAAGGGAGGCCACGCATAAACATAAAAAGGAATAAATGTATTAAACTAAATAATAATAAATATAAAAATATAACATAAGCTGTGAACGTCTGTAAGATCAGTAATGTGTGCAGTGTGTGAATGAGTGGAGAGGGTGTCGTATGGTGAAAACAAACCAAAAACCCAAAAGATGGTGGAAGCCAGCCTGCCAGTCAGGGAACAGAGAGTGTTGGCTGATGTGGCCACCCTTTATAGCCTGCAGGCCAAGCTTGCCCAGGTGCACCACATCAGCTGACGATCCTTCCAGCTCTGCCCACTGGCCTCCAGCAACAAGCAGACTACCAAACAGGAGATCCCAGCAGATTTGGAGGGACGTCACGCTATGTATCTCTGTCTCTACGTATCTCTGTCTGAGTGTATCTCTGTCTCTATGTATCTCTGTCTCTCTGTCTTCATGTACAGTTGAAGGCGGAAGATTCCATACACCTTAGCCAACTACATTTAGCCTCAGTTTTTCACAATTCCTGACATTTAATCCTAGTAAAAATTCCCTGTCTTAGGTCAGTTAGGATCACCACTTTATTTTAAGAACGTGAAATGTCGGAATAATAGTAGAGAGAATGATTTATTTCAGCTTTTATTTCATCACATTCCCAGTGGGTCAGAAGTTTACATACACTCAATTAGTACCTGGTAGCATTGCCTTTAAATTGTTTAACTTGGGTCAAACGTTTCGGGTAGCCTTCCACAAGCTTCCCACAATAAGTTTGGGGAATTTTGGCCCATTCCTCCTGACAGAGCTAGTGTAACTGAGTCAGGTTTGTAGGCCTCCTTGCTTGCACACGCTTTTTCAGTTCTGCCCACAAAATCTCTATTGGATTGATGTCAGGGCATTGTGATGGCCACTCCAATACCTTGACTTTGTTGTCCTTAAGCCATTTTGCCACAACTTTGGAAGTATGCTTGGGGTCATTGTCCATTTAGAAGACCCATTTGCGATCAAGCTTTAACTTCCTGACTGATGTCTTGAGATGATCCTTCAATATATCCACATAATTTTCCTGCCTCATGATGCCATCTATTTTGTGAAGTGCACCAGTCCCTCCTGCAGCAAAGCACCCCCACAACATGATACTGCCACCCCCGTGCTTTGCGGTTGGGATGGTGTTCTTCGGCCCTTTTTCCTCCAAACATAACGATGGTCATTATGGCCAAACAGTTCTATTTTTGTTTCATCAGACCAGAGGACATTTCTCCAAAAAGTACGATCTTCGTCCCCATGTGCAGTTGCAAACCATAGTCTGGATTTTTTATGGTGGTTTTGGAGCAGTGGCTTCTTCCTTGCTGAGCGGCCTTTCAGGTTATGTCGATATAGGACTTGTTTACTGTGGATATAGATAATTTTGTACCTGTTTCCTCCAGCATCTTCACAAGGTACTTTGCTGTTGTTCTTGGATTGATTTGCACTTTTCGCACCAAAGTACGTTCATCTCTAGGAGACAGAACGCGTCTCCTTCCTGAGCGGTATGACGACTGCGTGGTCCCATGGTGTTTATACTTGCGTACTATTGTTTGTACAGATGAACGTGGTATCTTCAGGCATTTGGAAATTGCTCCTAAGGATGAACCAGACTTGTGGAGGTCTAAAAAAAAAATCTGAGGTCTTGGCTCATTTCTTTAGATTTTCCCATGATGTCAAGCAAAGAGGCATTGAGTTTGAAGGTAGGCCTTGAAATACATCCACAGGAACACCTCCAATTGACTCAAATTATGTAAATTAGCCTATCAGAAGCTTCTAAAGCCATGACATCATTTTCTGGAATTTTCAGTCAACTTAGTGTAGTATGTACACTTCTGACCCACTGGAATTGTGATACAGTGAATTATAAGTGAAATAATCTGTCTGTAAACAATTGTTGTAAAAATTACTTGTGTCCTGCACAAAGTAGATGTCCTAACCAACTTGCCAAAACTATAGTTTGTTAACAAGACATTTGTGGAGTGGTTGAAGAACGAGTTTTAATGACTCCAACCTACAGTGAGGGAAAAAAATGTGATCCCCTGCTGATTTTGTACGTTTGCCCACTGACAAAGAAATGATCAGTCTATAATTTTAATGGTAGGTTTGTTTGAACAGTGAGAGACAGAATAACAACCCAAAAATCCAGAAAAACGCATGTGAAAATTTTTATAAATTGATTTGCATTTTAATGAGGGAAATAAGTATTTGACCCCTCCGCAAAACATGACTTAGTATTGGTGGCAAAACCCTTGTTGGCAATCACAGAGGTCAGACGTTTCTTGTAGTTGGCCACCAGGTTTGCACACATCTCAGGAGGGATTTTGTCCCACTCCTCTTTGCAGATCTTCTCCAAGTCATTAAGGTTTCGAGGCTGACGTTTGGCAACTCGAACCTTCAGCTCTCTCCACAGACTGGCTAGGCCACTCCAGGACCTTAATGTGCTTCTTCTTGAGCCACTCCTTGGTTGCCTTGGCCATGTGTTTTGGGTCATTGTCATGCTGGAATATCCATCCACAACCCATTTTCAATGCCCTAGCTGAGGGAAGGAGGTTCTCACCCAAGATTTGACGGTACATGGCCCCGCCCATCGTCCCATTGATGCGGTGAAGTTGTCCTGTCCCCTTAGCAGAAAAACACCCCCAAAGCATAATGTTTCCACCTCCATGTTTGATGGTGGGGATGGTGTTCTTGGGGTCATAGGCAGCATTCCTCCTCCTCCAAACACGGCGAGTTGAGTTGATGCCAAAGAGCTCCATTCTGATCTCATCTGACCACAACACTTTCACCCAGTTGTCCTCTGAATCATTCAGATGTTCATTGGCAAACTTCAGACGGGCATGTATATGTGCTTTCTTGAGCAGGGGGACCTTGCGGGCGCTGCAGGATTTCAGTCCTTCACGGCGTAGTGTTACCAATTGTTTTCTTGGTGACTATGGTCCCAACTGCCTTGAGATCATTGACAAGATCCTCCCGTGTAGTTCTGGGCTGAATCCTCACCGTTCTCATGATCATTGCAACTCCACGAGGTGAGATCTTGCATGGAGCCCCAGGCAGAGGGAGATTGGCAGTTCTTTTGTGTTTCTTCCATTTGCGAATAATCGCACCAACTGTTGTCACCTTCTCAACAAGCTGCTTGGCGATGGTCTTGTAGCCCATTCCAGCCTTGTGTAGGTCTACAATCTTGTCCCTGACATCCTTGGAGAGCTCTTTGGTCTTGGCCATGGTGGAGAGTTTGGAATCTGATTGATTGATTGCTTCTGTGGAGAGGTGTCTTTTATACAGGTAACAAGCTGAGATTAGGAGCACTCCCTTTAAGAGTGCGCTCCTAATCTCAGCTCGTTAGCTGTATAAAAGACACCTGGGAGCCAGAAATCTTTCTGATTGAGAGGGGGTCAAATACTTATTTTCCTCATTAAAATGCAAATCAATTTATAACATTTTTCACATGCGTTTTTCTGGATTTTTTTGTTGTTATTCTGTCTCTCACTGTTCAAATAAACCTACCATTAAAATTATAGACTGATCATTTCTTTGTCAGTGGGCAAACGTACAAAAACAGCAGGGGATCAAATACTTTTTTCCCTCACTGTAATTGTATGTAAACCGCCGACTTCAACTGTATCTCTGTCTCTATGTATCTCTGTCTCTATGTATCTCTGTCTCTATGTATCTCTGTCTCTCTGTCTCTATGTATCTCTGTCTGTATGTATCTCTGTCTGTGTGTATCTCTGTCTCTCTCTCTATGTATCTCTGTCTCTCTGTCTCTACGTATCTTTGTCTCTCAATTCAATTCAATTCAATTTGCTTTATTGGCATGACGTAACAATGTACATATTGCCAAAGCTTACTTTTGATATTTACAATATGAAAATAACAAGAATCAAAATTGTCAACGAGACAACAGTAACAACAATAACCAAGGGTCAAAATAACAATAACAATAAGCATACAGTAGAGGACATCCCTCATCTTATGGCAGGCAGCAATGTAGTGCGCTGCCAACCCACAGCTCTCTGCGTCCTCCCCCAACAGCATGGGTAGCCTACTCTCATCAGAGAGGTCTTTGAAACCTTGAATAAGGGTTTCAAATTAGGGGAAATGACAGTCTAATTGTTTTATATTTTTTACATTTTTTCAGGAAATGCAGCTCTGTCTCAGGTTCTGCTGTTGTGCAGTGGTTGCACAGCCTTTCCTCTACAGGGAGCCAGGTTTTCCTGTGTCTACCCTTCTCAATGGCAAGTCTGTGCTCACTGAGCCTGTACTTTGTCAAGGTTTTTCTAAGGTTTTGATCAGTAACCATGGTCAAATAGTTTGCCATGGTGTACTGTCGATTTAGGGCCAGATATCACTGCATTTTGCTTTGTGCTTGTGCTTGTGTTTCCCAATGAGCAATGTAGTTTGGTTTTGATTGTGATGTAATTTGTTTTATTCTGATTGATTGGATGTTCTGGTCCTGAGGCTTCAGTGTGTTAGTAGAACAGGTTTGTGAACTCAGCCCCAGGACCAGCTGGATGAGGGGACTCTTTTCTTTTCTCAGCTCTTGGCATTGCAGGGCTTGGTAATGATATGAGAGGGGGTCACTGTATTTTAGATGTTTCCAAAACGTAACTACTTAGGGAGCAGTGGGGCGCTCCTATACGTTCCTCTTACTCCATTCACTCCCATTCTTTGTATATAGACTGTTGACATCTAGTGGAAGCCATAGGTACTGCAATCCAGGAGCTGGATTGCCTTGAAGTCAATGGGGAGAGTGTCAAACAGAGCAAAGGTCACCAAAAACTGAATTTCCGGATGGATTTTCCTCAGGTTTTTGCTTGCTATATCAGTTCTGTTATACTCACAGACGTGTTAACACTTTTAGAAACTTCAGAGTGTTTCCTATCCAATAGTCCTAATTATGTGCATATCCTATTTTCTGAGCCTGAGTGGCAGGCATTTTACTTTGGGCACGCCAGACTCTCCAAAACCGTCACCTCTGCTGCCACTCCCTAAGAAGTTAATTGCTCTTTTTGGAGTTTTTATTATTAGTGGATATTGGCCTAATTCTGCCCTGCATTCATTGTTTGTAGTTTTCCTCTGGACATGTAGGAGAATCTTACAGAACTCTGCATGCAGGGTTTCAATGGGGTGTTTGTCCCATTTGGTGAAATCTTGTTTTGCAAGTGGACCCCACACCTCGCTGCCTTAAAGTGCAATTAGTTCAATGACACATTCAATTATGTTTTGCCAAATTTTAATAGGTATTTCAATTTGAATTAGTTTTTTAATGGCATAGAATGCCCTGCATGCTTTCTCTCTCAGTTCATTCACTGCCTCATTAAGGTGTCCAGTTGGGCTTATTTTTAAACCTAAGTAATTGTAGTGTGTGCAGTACTCTATATATTTTGTACCAATTGAGAACTTTGGTCTAATTCCCTGAGATCTTCTCTGAAAAGTCATTATTTGAGTATTTTTACGATTTACTGCCAGGGCCCAGGTCTGGCAGTACTGCTCTAGCAGGTCCAGCCTCTGCTGTAGGCCATGTGCTGTGGGTGACAGCAGGCATAGATCATCTGCGAAGAGTAGGCAGTTAACCTCTGAATTGTGGAGACTAACACCAGGGGCAGAGGATTTTTCTAGAATAGTGGTCAATTCGTTGATGTAAATATTGAAGAGTGCAGGGCTCAGATTGCAACCCTGGCGAAGGCCCCGCCCTTGGTTAAAGAATTCTGTTATTTTCTTGCCAATTTTAGTGGCGCACGTATTGCCAGTATACATTGATTTAATTATGTCATATGTTTTACCCCCTACACCACTTTCAATAACTTTGTAGAGCAGTCCTGTATGCCAAATAGAATCAAATGCTTTTTGGAAGTCGATAAAGCAAGCATATATTTTGGTATTATTTTGGTGGACATTTATCTATCAGGGTGTGTAGGGTGTAAATATGATCAGTTGTGCGATGTTTTGGTATAAATCCAATTTGGCTTTTACTCAAGACTTATTAAGGAAGTTTAGAACGCTTACATTTATAATACTACAGAAAACCTCTCTCTGTCTCTATGTATCTCTGTCTCTATGTATCACTCTCCTCTCCTCTCCACTCCTCTCTTCTCTTTTCGTTTCCTCTCCTCACTTCTCGTCTCCTCTCCTCTCGTCTCCTCTCTTCTCGTCTCCTCTCATCTCCTCTCTTCTCTTCTCTATCCTTATCTCCTCACCTCTCCCCTATCTTCTCCTCTCCTCTCCTCTCCTCTCCTCTCCTCTCCTCTCCTCACTCTGTCTCTATGTATCTCTGTATCTCTGTATCTCTGTATCTCTACGTCTCTACGTCTCTACGTCTCTCTGTATCTGTATCTCTACGTCTCTCTACGTCTCTACGTCTCTACGTCTCTCTGTGTCTCTGTCTCTACGTATCTCTGTCTTTCTGTCTCTGCGTCTCTGCGTCTCTGCGTCTCTCTGTCTCTCTGTCTCTCTGTCTCTCTGTCTCTCTGTCTCTACGTATCTCTGTCTCTACGTCTCTACGTCTCTACGTCTCTACGTGTCTCTACGTGTCTCTACGTCTCTACGTCTGTGTCTCTCTGTGTCTCTCTGTGTCTCTCTGTGTCTCTCTGTGTCTCTCTGTCTCTACGTATCTCTGTCTCTCTGTCTCTCTGTCTCTCTGTGTCTCTGTGTCTCTACGTCTCTCTGTGTCTCTGTCTCTCTGTCTCTCTGTCTCTACGTATCTCTATGTCTCTCTGTGTCTCTGTCTCTATGTGTCTCTACGTCTGTATGTGTCTCTACGTCTCTCTGTCTCTCTACGTCTCTACGTCTCTACGTCTATGTGTCTCTACGTCTCTACGTCTCTACGTCTCTGCGTCTCTGCGTCTCTACGTCTCTGCGTCTCTACGTCTCTGTGTCTCTACGTCTCTACGTCTCTACGTCTCTACGTCTCTATACGTCTCTACGTCTCTATACGTCTCTACGTCTCTCTGTCTCTATGTGTCTCTACGTCTCTACGTCTCTCTGTCTCTCTGTCTCTACGTCTCTCTGTCTCTATGTGTCTCTCTGTCTCTACGTATCTCTGTCTCTCTGTCTCTCTGTGTCTCTACGTCTCTCTGTCTCTCTGTGTCTCTACGTCTCTGTCTCTCTGTCTCTCTGTCTCTCTGTCTCT
>QNTS01010100.1:21936-45585 GCA_003317085.1 Hucho hucho
GATGCTTAACTGTTTCCTTTTGCTAACACCAACAGTTCAACATTCCAATTGGAAATGGAAGTAAAGAAAGTCTTCTTTTTCAATAAAGGGTCAGCAGCATAAAGGGAACTAACAAAATGGGTAAGCCTACCTCTCCTGACAGAAACGCAGTCTGCACTACCAATTATTATCAGCACTAATAAAAACATTCTCTTATAATTATTACTATTAAAACAATTTAATGTATAGCTTTTTACATTGTATGGGGGAACCAATGTGTAGCACCCACCTTGGCCAAGCCATGGCAGCCATTTTGCACCAGAAACTTCACCACTCAGCCCTTATCACAGTGGAGCAGTGAGGTAGAGACTTCACCACTCAGCCCTTATCACAGTGGAGCAGTGAGGTAGAGACTTCACCGCTCAGCCCTTATCACAGTGGAGCAGTGAGGTAGAGACTTCACCGCTCAGCCCTTATCACAGTGGAGCAGTGAGGTAGAGACTTCACCGCTCAGCCCTTATCACAGTGGAGCAGTGAGGTAGAGACTTCACCACTCAGCCCTTATCACAGTGGAGCAGTGAGGTAGAGACTTCACCACTCAGCCCTTATCACAGTGGAGCAGTGAGGTAGAGCGAGGTAGTCACCATAACTAATGGGCCTATGCAAGCAAATGGAGAAGCATGTGACAATGGTGGTAGCACAGTAGTTGAGCTGTGTGTTTGTTAAACAGAAGTGATGATCATCATAGAACAAAAGGCCCATTGACAGCAGTGGGCAGGGAGACAACAAGGACAGCTGCAGTTACACAGGTCAAGGTGAAACAGGCCAAGATGAGTGGAGAGGAAGGGTAGTGGAGAGGAAGACTAGTGGAGAGGAAGAGTATTGGAGAGTTGCAAAAAACACTTGCTGTATGGGAAAGTCTTTGGGAAAGTGTCATAACTTCATTTGTCAATAATAGTGGAGCTATTTCTGGGGGTAGCCCGAATAGAAAACCTACGACACTGTGGCTGTCAGTTTAACACCTTAGCCATTACATGAAGAGATCCAAACCTTTTGATGAGGTTGTTGGTGTTTTACTTGGGATTGGTCAACTCCAGTCCTCGGGGGCTGGAGTGGTGTCACACTCTTCCCCACCCCTAGAAAACACAGCTGATTATACTAATTGCATTCTAAACTGATGAGTGTGATACGTTTATTATTGGACTCAGGTGTGTTAGCTGGGGTTGGGGCAAAAGTGTGACACCAATCAGGCCCCGAGGACTGGATTTGCCCATCCCTGTGCAAAAATATTATATCTGTGCACATGCTTCTAGTACAGGGCTGGTTGATAATCTGATTCAGGTTAGTTATAACTGGGTTTGGAGCAAAAACCTACAGGAGGGTAGCTCTCCAGGAACAGGGTTGAAGTATAAACCTACAGGAGGGTAGCTCTCCAGGAACAGGGTTGGAGAGCCCTGCTCTAGTGTATTCAGTCATATGAATGTGAGAGGACACTGAGTAGGAGTACAGGCATGGTTGTGAATCTACTAAAAAGTCAAGGGGTCAAGTCTGGGATTATTATCTTGCCAGTGAGTTGTGGAGTAGGAGTGTTGTTTTTCTGTTATCTAGCTGGCCTAAGCATAAATGATATGTGCTGCATCTAGCAGGCAGGTATATCATTACATAGCATAAGACATACTAACATTATAAGTGGTAATAAATGTAGCAGGTCTAAAATGGGGCGGCATTAATTGCTAGAGCAGAAAGTCAGGTTACAAAGCAAAAACATTTTCATTCTGGTAGTTTGAAACTGCCCCCCATACAGAGTTCATTTCAAGAATGAAATAATCCTTTTAAATAGTGTCAAAACTTTCTCCTAAGACAATGTCAAAATAATACAACAGCTGCTACAGATGTATTTAATATATATTTTTTCAAAATGTTTCATTCTTGTACATTTAAGAAGCAAAATGTTATTCAGCAATAAAAAAAAGGTGTTAATTGTCTGCCCCAACAAGACAAGAACAAAGCCGGTGTCTTCTTCCAGCTTGGGGAGGGATACCATACAATCCACCCATGTGATCGTGTGCCAATAGACACAGAAGGTAGAAGGTTAATATATCTCCATAGAAGGTCATGTTTGCCAGTTTCTAATTATTGTTGACATTCATGAAAATGAACCCTTAATCATCCTCCATGTAAAGTGAACCTACGCACCAGAAGGCTTGTCTGTTATTTTAGTGATATTGTAAGGGCATTACTAAACCCTACTCTCTAATTCTGCTCAAATGCTGGTCATGAATGACCAGTTATGGTCAAATTATTGTAATTACTCAAAGTAAGGTTTTGGATCATTGCCCAGCCACTGCAAGGTCAAAAGAGACGCCATCAATATCAACCAAGTTATAGAGAAGTAAGTTGACTGTTTAGGACTCTATTGAAAATTGTGTTTCTGTTTAATCTCACGGCCAAATAAATGAAACAGATACATTAGATGCTGTGGTGAATTTATAATGGCCATAATGTTTAAAGAGTAACTTCCATTATGTTTACACAACAGACACCACTGGGCACACCACATCATTTCAGCTTGGAAAACGAGGTCATATTTAGTATGTAGATATTGCTCAATAAGATTCCAACCCATTTTCACCCACTCAAAAAGACAGACAAAAGTTCTGAATTCCCAATGTGTTATCATTACGATTTCAACCATTTAAAAGGACATCCAAATTCCAATGGAAAAGCAATGTTTGGTTTAGTTGCACCTAAATGTGTTATAACTCTACTTTCAACCATTTGAAAGCACACCAAAGTTAGAATGGGAATACAATGTCAGATATGTTGTTTAAGTATACAACTTAATGTGTTATCACTGTGCTTCATCTAATAGCACAACCAAATGACCTGGATTGCAGTTAGTTGAGATTACATTAAAGTACATGGCGCAAGTGATCAATGCCGTTTGAGATTCTGTGCAGATAATTTTTCAAAAGTAATATTGAATTGTGTTTGGTTATCAACGCAACCAAATATCTACATTTGAAGGAGATGTATCTTCTGCTTGGATAGTTCCATCTGTGCCACTGAGCCAGGCTTTAATTCCAGTTTGTCTACAAACTGTTTGTCTGTCACGTCTCCATTTCAACCAAAAATCTAAGTTAAAGAATAGGACTTTGTTTTTGGTTGAGATAGAGACGTGAATCCAACATATTTCTTATTCACTTGTAGATTCCATTTAAAATCAACCAAAGTTTGAAACTCTAGGCCTATATGTATTGTCTATTTTTAGTTAAATCCTGGGCTGAATTTAAACAATAGTTGTTGATGACTTGCCAAATGCTATATAGGCCAAAATAGCATCATTGATGATACATTATTGATTAGGTATGGTTACATTTCATTTGCTCTATTGAACCTACCCTTTTGAATGACTTCGAAAGCAACAGTGAATCTATTAAGTGGCAATCTCTCAACAATCATTCTCATGATAGCACATTGGTAATAGTCAGTGACATCATAGCTAAGCAGGACTGGGCTTGGTTTAAACCCTGGATAGGAGACCAAAGGGACAGCTGTAGATAGATCAACTCTCCAGTAGGAGGTGCTGCCCAGCCTATAGTTTAATTGATCTGACCTTGTTTCAAAAGGTACAAATTCAACATATTTTATACAAGGTTTGTCTATGTTGAAAATTGGTTACCATGACATAATGATGTGGTTAAATGTATACCCTCAAAACAGTTGATTACTTTTTTTAAATCTAATGTATTTCCCACGTAGATTCGTTGACAAATTACGTTGAAACAACGTCAATTTAACCAGTTTGTGCCCAGTGGGACATTAATATTGGTCAGACTCTGTAAAGGTAAAAGGAGACAGACATCAGCAGACATCCCACTAGGCAAAAACTGGTTGAATCAACGTTGTTTCCACATAATTTCAACCCCAAAATTCAGTGTGAAGACGTTGAATCAACGCAGACAACTGATTGGATTAGCAAAAAGTCATCAACGTAAGGGAATTCCGGAAATCCAGTGACAGGGTGACATTTGACTGATTTCACATTGAATTCAAGTTAGTTGACAACTCAACCTAGTGTAAATCAAAACTAGATGTTGAACTGACGTCTGTGCCCAGTGGGGGTTGGCACGTTCTTCTCCCTCGGTCTATGTGTATCTTCAGTGTTCTCCTGCAATGTAAACCAGCTCTGATCTGCCTGTCGGTGATTTGTTGCGTGAGTTCTCAAGATCAGTGGAGGACTGGAGGCCTCCAGATCAAGGGCTATAGAAATGGCAACAGTCCCGTCTCATGTTTAGCCTCATGCACTAACGCTTGTTTTTTCCCTCTGGGATAGAGGACAGACCAGAGCAAAGCAGAGCTGAGCCAGGAAGAATAATGACTCCCCCTGATACTGGCCCTTGTCTATCTATCCCCCGCTCCTCCTCTTTCCCTTCCCCAGCGTCGCTAGCGCCTGTCTCTTGTTTGGATAAGTTAGTGGGGAGACGTCAGCTCGTTGCTGATGTATACCACCTGCCTTGGCCTCTCCCTGAACCTTCTTCCAGCTCCCACCACAGAGACATTCCACTGCCTTTTCTGGGCCTGTGTTTACACGGCAACAGATTACCCAGCACTCCCCTCTCTCTCTCTCTCTCTACTGGTTAAGGACAGGAGGCCAAGGGGCTACTCCACCACCGCTTCGCTGCCAAGATCCTCCCACTCAGAATCAGTCATTAGGCTGAAAATGGAATGAAACAAGGAGATACTACCAGGACTCTTCCAATAAGGAACTTTCATTTTAGTTTTTTATTGCAAAATGTTTTTAAACCTTTTGCATTGCGTGCCCTCATGAAAAAAATCCAGAGCCGAGCACGTGTCAAAACAATTAGGGCTCACTAGCGAACACGCATGACCTCATCGTTACTGCCGTTTGAGAAGTTTAATGACTGTTGATTTACACTATGTTCATTGAAAGTAATGGAAAAACTAGTAGTTTGGATGTGTCCGCACCTAACCATGACGCATGGAGAATGAAAATGATCCGTGGATGAAAGAGAACTCATTCACACTGTCCTGCAGACTCTGTACTCCATGCAACAGCTTCATTTCAGTTGATCCCAAAGCTCATTGACGACTGTCATCAGGATCTGACAGACTAACATTGGCTCTGTGTTGAGTCGAGTTTAGTGGAGAAACCCCAGTTCCAGTTAGCTAAATGAGTTGATGTTTAGTATGTTAGACCTACTGCCCTCCTTTCAGGGTAGCCATGTGGACACGGAGTCGTTAATATAACCATGTTAATAGAATCACAGGAAAACCCCTAAATAATAGGCATACAAAAAACACAATCCCAAATCAATCCCTGGGTATATAAGGAAAGGGGAAAACCTAGTCAGTTGTCCAACTGAATGTATTCAACTGAAATGTGTCTTCCGCATTTAAGTATAGGGTATAGAGGTATATAGTGGCCGTTCAGACAGTGTTTCTGTGTGGCACAGCAGCAGCTGTTATCAATCGTGACCACCACCAGACTGTAACAGTCATTCAGTCTCTCCATTACTGACCACACACACACATCAAATACTTGGTCTTTACCAGAGAAGCACCACCTGGTGTTTGACCTCTCACCTATAGCCGAGGTTCTACTGCACCTCTCCCCAGAAACATCCAACATTCTGAGTTAGATCTGGATAGGTGGTGGAACTGTCCCCCAAATGTGCTGCTTTTCTATGATCATTCAGAAAGCCTTCTCCCACTTTAAGGTCTCCCACTAAATCACCTTTACTCACAGTATATAATCTCATGTCTTCATTAACAGTAAATCATTTAATATCTTCATTAACAGTATATAATTTTATTTCTTCATTAACAGTATATCATTGAATGTCTTCATCCAGTAGAGCTTTCATCATTGTGAATTCTAAATGAACCCATCCTGGTGTGAACTGTTTTTCAACACCTCATAAAATTGTTGTGAGAGCATTGTGCACGGGCCTCAACACTTGTCTAAGATTAGGAATACACACAAACAAATGTAAAACTGACCATGATAATGAAAAGCCTATATACATTTTAAAACACTGAAGATAAGAACTTGTAATTTCTATAATGATCTCTTCAGTTGCATTATAGTTTTTCCTCCACAACAAAGAGTGATTGATTGTCCCACGTGTTAACAGGCAACTCAGATAAATGGCAATGAATTGATAGTTGCTACACAGCGCCACCAAGTGGCAGAACATAAAAATATTACACAAATAAAAGGATAGAAAGCACTGCACTACTAAACTAACTGTGGCAGCCTTAGGCATGGTGGATATCATACCCTTTATTATGTGTTAAGTTGAAAGAGTAAAGTACTCCATCTTTAATGTGGGCCTTTGACTCAAACAACAAAACACCACATCAGTATTTATTCCGGATCCCCATTAGTTCCTGCCAAGGCAGCAGTTACTCTTCCTGGGGTCCAAGTGCAGAATCTCCTAGTTTTCAAATTATGTAACTAATATATTAATTGTATATTCATTATGTAATTAATATACAAAACCCATTTTAACATGCAGAAATACAACAGTTTTTTGACAAGAGTTTAATAGGAATTGGCCATGGATATGACTCTTAATGAGCTACACATGAAGTGTGCTATAATTAAGCAATAATGCACGAGGTGGTGTGGTATATGGCCAATATACCACAAACCCCTGAGGTGCCTTATTGCTATTATAAACTGGTTACCAACGTAACTAGAGCAGTAAAAATAAATGTTGTCATACCCGTGGTATATGGTATGCTATACCACGGCTGTAAGCCAAGCAGCATTCAGGGCTCGAACCCAGTTTATAATCAAGTACAAACCCCAAGAAAATGAAGGCCTATTCCTCTAGAAAATGTCAGTCCAAATATCAGTTACATCCAATTGTTAGCATACTTCAATAGCCCAATGGGTGGGGTAACGTTGGTTCAAACATCATCATCATGTTTCACCAAAATGTGTAGGCTACAAGGCCGGAAGGCTACATTTTGGCAACCACATTGTGTCTTAAAGATCTGTCTCCTGAATTTGCTGTTTGCGATAGTCCCTCACCATTTTTCTCATGTCTTGGTATGGCTTGAGGTCAGTTAATGTCAATAACTTGTTTGTTTTGGGATCAGTTCCAAGCCATGTCCTGTAAAAGTTGGGAAGACTGTAAACCATTCTCAAAACAGTGGTCAAATAATTCATTTAATTAGTTAATTCATTTTAAATGTTTACAGTAGGCAAAGACTTTCCTGTTTGAAGAATTGCCAATCAGTTGGCTTTCTAAGCCTATTGCAATAAGACACAAAAACTACTGACACCGAATTGTCACATAGTTGCTAGCAAAGTGTTATTTCAGCTCTGCACGCAAGGGATGCGGAAAATGTATTTTGTAAATAAACTAACAGTAATTGAGTAATATTTGAGCCCACAATTAACACACAAATGTGGCCTGTGTTTAAACAAACTCAGAAGCAGCCGATGAAACCACATTAGCTTAATATTTTTGGATTACTTTATAAAAGTAGCATGTTAATTATGAATCATAAATAACGAATAATCAATATGAATAATAACACACTTACCTCTTCAGATGTTTCTCAATGGCCTTTCGCTCGTACACTGTTCCCTCCTGGTTCTTCACTGGGTCAACAAACATCTTGTTGGTTAGTGGACAAATCAGGTGTGAGGGTATGAACTTCTCAGTCACCTCTTCACCCAACAATTCCTGTAAATTTAAAAGGAAAGGATTATCATACCCTGAATAAACTGTTACACAAAAAGGCTTGCTGTTATAATAAATGTATTTGGTTAAGTGGTAACGTAGACCAGGCATTTCCAAACTGGGGTACGCGTACAAATGCCGTCGGGGGTACGCCGAATAAAAATGTGATTCACATTTAAAAAAATTAAAACTCACATTTTCAAAGAGTACATTTATATTTTCCAACGGGGCTATACATTTGGGTGAGGTTTTTTCTCATCTGAGTAGCCTCGTTTCCCTGCCAAAAATAACATTAAACCATCTAGTGTTCAGTGAAATAACAATGTCAAATACAGGTAGCCTAGTCAAATAATGAACATCCGATCACATTAACCGTTACTCTCTCGCGGGAAACCTTCACTCTTGCGCAGACATTCAGAAACGAAACATGACAATTAGAAAAATAAGCCACGGGAGTTTTTGATTGAGAATAAAGACGACTTTCGAGTAGTAAGACATGTATAAAAGCAACAGAAACCATTAATAAGGGGCTAGAAGAGTCTTATATGGTGAGCTACGGAGTGGCTAGGACAGGCAAGCCCCATACTATTGTGGAGGACTTAATTCTTCCTGCTGCTGCGGATATGGCTGGGACAATGCTGGGGGAAAAGGCCCAAAAAAACTATACAGACAATGCCTTCATCAAACGCTGTTTCACGACACATCAGTGACATGGCAGGAGCTGTTTTGAAACAATTACTCCTTGGTATACAAGTCAGTGAATTATATGCGTTACAGCTGGATGAGTCAACAGACGTGGCGGGCCTGGCACAGCTCCTGGTGTATGTCCGTTACATTTAAAAAAGACGTTTTGGACACTACAGTGAAAATGGTTAACTTTGTTAAAGCAAGACTCTCGTGTATTTTCTGCATTATGCAATGATATGGGCAGCGACCATGTAACGCTTTTACAACATACAGAAGTGCACTGGTTATCAAGGGGCAAAGTATTGGCACTTTTTTAAAATTGAGAGACGAGCTTAAAGTTCTCTTTACGAACCATAATTTTCACTTGTCTGACCGCTTGCATGATGAGTTTCTCACACGACTGGCCTGTCTGGGTGATGTTTTTTCCTCGCCTAAATGATCTGAATCTAGGATTAAAAGTAAAAAAAAGTCAGTCACACAACCGAATGCCTTCAACTGAAATGTGTCTTCCGCATTTAACACAACCCCTCTGAATCAGAGAGGTGCGGGGGGCTGCCTTAATCGACATCCACGTCTTCGGTGCCCGGGGAACAGTGGGTTAACTGCCTTGTTCAGGGGCAGAACGACAGATTTTTACCTTGTCAGCTCGGGGATTTGAACTTGCAACCCTCCGGTTACAAGTCCAACGCTCTAACCACTAGGCTACCTGCCGCAGGGACTCTCCGCAACTATATTCAATGTGCAGGACAAAATTGAGGCTATGATTAAGAAGTTGGAGCTCTTTTCTGTCTGCATTAACAAGTACTTTCCATCATTGTATGATATTTTGTGTGCAAATGAACTCAAGCTTACGGACAATGTCAAATGTGATATAGCGAAGCACCTGAGTGAGCTGGGTGTGCAATTACGCAGGTTCGTTATCACTTTCATGCCCTGCCTCCAGTCCACTTACCGATATCTGAACAAGAGAGCCTCATCGAAATTGCAACAAGCGGTTCTGTGAAAATTTTATTTAATCAGAAGCCACTGACAGATTTCTGAATAGGGCTGCGCTCAGTTTGTCTTATCGCGCTGTTAAGACACTGACACGCTTTGCAACCATGTACCTATATGAGAGTGGATTCTCGGCCCTCACTAGCATGAAAACTAAATACAGGCAAAGACTGTGTGGAAAATGATTTAAGACTGAGACTCTCTCCAATACAACCCAACATTGCAGAGTTATGTGCATCCTGTCAAGCACACCTTTCTCATTAACTTGTGGTGAGTTATTCACAATTGTTGATGAACAAATAAGGTTTTAAATGTAAGATGGCTAAATAAAGAGCAAAATTGATTATTATTATTTGTGCCCTGGTCCTATAAGAGCTCTGTCACTTCCCACAAGCCGGGTTGTGACAGAAACTCACTCATTCTTATGTTTAATAAATGTATCGTATACTGTGTGTGGCAGGCTTACAATGATGGCAAAAAACAACATTTCAGAGTGCGCTGACCCTGGTGCTAGAGGAGATACGCAGCTGGAGGTTGAATGTTTGAAGGGGTACAGGACTATAAAAAGTTTGGGAACCACTGACGTAGATGTGATATGTCAGTTTTACATGGAAATGTCTGAAAAGTGAATCCACTTCTTTTTACACACAAGCGCCCCTAATAAAAGATGTAGCAGAGCTTCCAAAAAGAAACATAATTAGATAAGTGCATTCACCTTCTCCATGTCATCCAATGAATGGCCTGCAACTTCCTCTGGTTTTCTTGGCCTCTTCTTCATACTTGTATCTGCTGGTCAGGTATTCCTCTGCCAAAACACTTTTACAAAACATTTTCATTCAGATAAAATGTATGTAGGTATATGAATTCAATATACTACATACTAATAAATATAATACACTATTTCCTACTTTTCATTTTAGAATCAGAGTTAACACCACTCTTGTATTCAGTGTGGTCATCAAATACCGTGAAGCCAACCTGTCCAGTGGATCTTGGGGTTCAGGAACGATGAGCACTCCATATACAGCATCCAAGATCTCTCTCATGGTTATGTGAGCGTTGTAGCTGCGGTCAAATATGTTGTGGCAGATACGACCCACACTGTTTATGTTGCAGTGGTACACCTTTGTCCACATTAAGGATTTTTCATGGACTCCCGAGTGAGCAGTGGTCTAAGGCAATGCATCGCAGTGCTAGAGGTGTCACTACAGACCCGGGTTCAATCCCGGGCTGTACCACAACCGGCAGTGATCGGGAGTCCTATAATTGGCGCAGCGTCGTCCGGGTTAGGGGAGGGTTTGGCCCGGGGGGGGGCTTTACTTGGTTCATCGCGCTCTAGTGACCTCTTGTGGCTGGCCGGGCACCTGCAGACTGACCTCGGTCGTCAGTTGAAGCGTTTCCGCCGACACATGCGGGCGGGTGTTAAGAAGCACGGTTAGGCGGGTCATGTTTCAGAGGGTGCATGACTCGACCTTTGCCTCCCGAGCCCGTTGGGGAGTTGCAGCGATGTGACAAGATCGAAATTGGGTAAAATACAAAAAAATTAATAATTATTTTTCATGACGGAAAAAAAATCAACTGGATAGAATTTGAAAATGTATGACTTAGGTAATAAGAATAAATAAACTGTCTTGATGTATTCATTGTGTAGAAGGATACAGGTGTGACAAAGCGCACAAGTGGAGGTTTGACGGGGTAGTCAGCCCCAAACTGACAGTACAGCTCAAAGACTCCATCCTCATAAGGTGTATCTGGAGGGCCTTGTATGAGAATCTTCCAAAACGCTGAATAGGTATGGAATCAGAGGGGTTAAATGTTGTAGACAATATTGTGCAAAATGATTCAAATAATAACCAACTGGTCATGTGGATGGAAGTTGATTTGACCACTTTACAGTCAAGCAAACAAACCAATAACTTGAGGCTGTTACGGTCATGGTCCATGTAGACTATATTTAAGCAATAAGGCCCGAGGGGGTGTGGTATATGGCCAATATACCACAAACCCCGAGGTGCCTTAATGCTGTTATAAACTGGTTAACAACGTAATTAGAGCAGTAAAAATAAAAAAGTGTTATCATACCCGTGGTATACTGATATACCACAGCTGTCATCCAATCAGCAATCAGGGCTTGAACAACCCAGTTTTTGACAAGCATTAACGTTATTATAAAGCATTATGAAAAGTCTATTTATACCAAGTGTTACCAGATCAATAACACTTAAAACAATACCCCAATAACGTTTACTTACTAAAGTCTGACTCTGAAGGCAAAACAGTGCAGGCTCTTCAGCTCTTCCAGAAGGCGTTTGTCCTTCAAAAAGCGGCCACTCTTGGATTCCTGGATCTTCTTTTTCAAAGTACTATTTTGTGACATATTCGTTTTGTTAGAGCAATTCAGTAGTTTACCTCAATTTCAACATGATAGAAATCGTTCTTGAGCATAAGAGTGGTTTACTAGAATAGTTACTAGTGGAAGTAAATGACTGTCATCCCAGAATTACATGCTGATAATGGAACAGCTCGTACTTCTGTCCCAGTCACTTTATAGTTTAGTCCACTTGGCAGAGCAACCTCTGGCTTCTCATCATAACCCCGGTTGGCGAAGAGAGCAACTAGAATGCTCTGTAGAGGCAAATGAGCATTGTTCAGTAAAATTCATTTTAAGATCAAGGTTATTAACTTACATATTTAAATCAAATAAAATAAGTGTATTTGTCACATGCAACTTTACCGTGAAAAGTTTGTTTACGAGCCCTTCCCAACGATGCAAAGTTTTAAATCATACAAATAGTGACAAGAGGAATAAAATACACAAGAATGGAACTATATACAGGAAGTACCAGATCAATGTGCAGGGGCACGAGGTATTTGAGGTAGATATGTACATAAAGGCAGGGTAAAGTGACTAAGCATCAGGATAGATAAGAGTAAAATAAAGTAAAGAGCAAAATGAAGAACAAGAATTATATGGAAACATTTGTCCTATTTCAATTGTTTCCGTTTAATAGATCGTACCTCACTCCTAATGTAGGATGGGTCCAATTTCTTCAGCTTCCTCATCTCCAAAGACAGAACAGTTTCCATTTCAAAAAGCTTCAGACCAGCTTAACTTGTCTCTGGTTTGAAGCCACACCCTCCTACAAGACGCCATGGAGGGTTTGAAACAACACCCTCCTCCTACAAGACATGGGCGTGGATTCAGTTGCTTCATTGTTATTACTTGAAGCAAATGTATAAAATATGACATTGTTATGTAGGGGCTCAAACACCCAATGGCTGCCTCACATTTTATTAGACTGTAGACTGCTGTCATCTTAATTTAACCAAATGCAATTCAAACTTCCAAGGGAATGCAAACTGTCCGTAAAAGGATGCATCTGTCAATGTTCGTGTGTAGCTGGTGCATGAATAGTCAGGCGCAGGAGAACAAGACTGAGTGAGCAAAGCACTTTACTCAATGAATCAAATGAAGATGCTAACCGCGTAATACAAAACACGTCGCCAAATGCAAACAAGCGAGGCATAAATAAAATGCACCAGCCGGAACGAAAACGGCTTAACAATCACACAAAGACATGGGAGGGAAACAGAGGGTTAAATACACAGATAATGATGGGGAATGCAAACCAGGTGTGTGAAAAAGACAAAACAAATGGAAAATGAAAAGTGGATCGGTGATGATTAGAAGACCGGTGACAACCGCCGAATGCCGCCCGAACGAGGAGGGGAACAGACTTCAGTCGAAGTAGTGACAGCGTCAAAATGAAAACCACACCCCTAGTGATTTAGAAACTAAGTACGTCCAGATTTTGAACCGTTTACAACCCTGTTACAAAATATACTTTAATGTCAATTGTCATCTATATTACAATAAACTAATATTGAATACTGACCCGAAAAACTTTTCCTTCAATTCTTTTTTATCCCAACCGCAGTAAACGTCATGTCGAAACATTTCATGTTTTGCATGCGTTCTTGTGTGCAGTTAGGCCAAAATAATATAACAATGAGAAATGATTAGACAAAATGCATTCATTCTGATTTTGCATCCATATTTCAACCACAAGACATCATTATGATGGAGTACGTCCACTGCTGGGATATAAACCAAAATCTCTTTAGACATTATACAGTACCTGTCGCATTGCTGATTCCACGCAGCACGTTGTTGTCCACCTTTCCAACAACGATGGCATCAACAACAATGTTAAGGCTCATCAGTTTGGTTGTGACAGAATCTGGTTCAGTCATTGATCTACGGATTGTAACCTCTCCTCTCTAGACTGGGAGGGTTTTGACTCTGGAGGTCGTAGCAAATCACTTACTGGGCAGAGTTTCAGTGGGGCAAACTTAGGTTTCTTTATTTATTATAAAGCAGGGGAAAGGGAAAAAACTGTAACTTAAGTAACTCTTCCTTCTTCTGGTTGCTCCTTGTGGTATCAGTTTACTCCTGGAAGGGAGGCAGAAGAGGTGTAGGATTAGTTAACTTCTTGAGCAGCAAGGTGCACTAGCGCCCCACTCCCGACACTACCAGGTGAAATGCAAGGCGCCAAATTCAAAATCCAAAAGTTGAATTATTAAACATGCATCAATATACAAGTGCTTCATAGTCATCAAAAGCTCTGCTTCTTGGCAATATCACAGCGTTGTCAGATTTCAAAAAGGCTTTACAGCGAAAGCACCACATTTGATTGTTTGAGGATAGCACCCCACATATTTTTGCCATTAGCATGACTTCATAAGCCTTCACGGTTCACAGAAAAGACATTTCACAGCGAAAACAAATCAATTACCTTTTGAAGAACTTCTGCTGAGGGCTTCCCAAGTGTCCAACGAAGACAATCCATGGTTCTTTTGTTAGAAAAAGTAATGTATTATATCCATAAATCTCCGTTTGGTTGGCGCGTTATGAGAAAATAGAGCCTCCAATCGTCCATTGAAACGTGAAGAGAACTCGTTCAACTTATACCTATAAACTCGTCCAAGAACAAGCAAACAATTTTAAATGTATCCTTAGGAACACTTATGTATAAATAGTATAATATTTCAACCGGAATATAAACTGGGCGATAAGGAAAAAACCAAAGAACGCGCCAGCCGGGAGCGCGCATTTACTTCTATTGACATCTGCGTGGACACTTCCTTATTCGTCTCTGCTCTAAAAGCATCTAAAAAGAATCAGAACACTTTGAGACTGTTGACATCCAGAGGAAGCAATAGGTACTGCATTCATATGCCCTTATAAGGGCATTTTCATAAGGGAGGGGTTCCAAATGAGGCAATGTATCAAAACAACGTTTTCCAGGACAGAAATTCCTCGGGTTTTCGCCTGCCATATCCGTTCTGTTATACTCACAGACAAAATGTTACCACTTTTAGAAAATTCTGAGTGTTTCCTATCCAATGGTACTAAATATGTGCATATCCTATTTTCTGGGCCTGAATGGGAGGCATTTTACTTTGGGCACGCCAGGCTCTCCAAAACCGTCACCTTATGCACTGCTCCCTAATAAGTTAAGGTGGTTCATTCTACTCACGTCCTTAACTAGGCCTCTATCTCCGACTGGGCCAAGGCCTGGGCTACATCCAACACTCTGTATCTGCTCTCTGCCTCTCCCTTCCCCTACTGTGGCTTCTTTGTTCTCTTTATGTGGCTACTAATTGGGCCCAACAGTCTGCAGCTGAGGCTCCCTGTCAGAGGGGAAATGGTGCACACCTGTGTTAGAGCTGTCCTTGGTCCTGAACACCACTGTTTAGCCCAGACCTTGTGTCGTCCTCTGATGGTGCTCTCCATGGTGCTGCAGGTGACTGTGCTGCGTGGTGAGGGACTGTGTTTCCTTCTGGCCACCACAGGATATAATTATTAACCAATCAATCCAATCGAACAATACCTTTGTGTTTACGCAATGAATGTAACGTCAATGTAATTACTGTTTTACACACTGAAAAAGTATAATTCTATTTACCCATCATCATTCCCATCTGTGAGACATATGATGCGAAGTCTGCAGTCTGGAAATTGCTCTCCAACTTTTTTCAGTTGTGACATGCCACGTTTCAAGGCATCATACAGCACAGTGCATCCATTGGCCTCCAGATTGTGTATGTGTTCCTGTAAGTGCCAAAAATATCTACTAATATTATGTGACGTTTTCAGATGCATGCTAAAGAATGATATCATGAATGCCGCAAAATCCCTGATTGAACGGTAGCGTCAGCAACGCACACATAAACTACAACATGGGGACAATTTGAAGCGCCTCCATGCACATACAGATCCTCTGAGTGCATCACGCTCATCTGTAACATGTACAGTCCTGCTCGTGGCAACATCATATTGCAGAGTCTCAGTTTCAGTCTTTAAAACAGGTTTGATGGGAGTACGTATGTGATCTCAGTACAGTAAGTACTTGAATGGATCTTATTGAAATCCCCCCCGTCGCTATTTTGCATTCATAGAATAGAAATTAGAAAATATATTTACCTTGAAGGTCTCCAGAGTCTCTGTAAATGTGTGGAGGGTTTTAACTGATGAGTCAAACTTCACCAAGCCAATGACATGATGAAAATTGTACGCCATGCTTCTAGTTGCGAAGTTATCAAAGAGCTGTTTAACAGCATCCAACCGTGTTATTTTGTCATCGGAATCATAGCATGTCTCATTCATGGAGGAGCTTGAATCCACTACCACCTAAAAAGTTGGATGGAGAAGTATTACTTAGCTATAGCAAAACGGAGGAGATAATGTAACTATTATATTGTATAACTTTGTTACATCAACATGGATTGTTTTTGGCTATCATCTTTATCATTCTGCAAGACCATGGGCTGCTTGGTGTTTGCCTACATCTCAAACTTTGAGCTATAGCAGGGGGTCAAACTTGCCAAGTGTCAAAACTGATCTTCTGTATACCGCCCCTACCTTGTCACAACATAACTGATTGGCTCAAACGCATTAAGGAGGAAAGAAATTCCACAAATTAACTTTTAAGAAGGCACATCTGTTAATTGAAATGCATTCCAGGTGACTACCTCATGAAGCTGGTTGAGAGAATGCCAAGGGTGTACAAAGCTGTCATCAAGGCAAAGGGTGGCTACTTCAAAGAATCTAAAATCTATTTTGATTTGTTTAAAACTTTTTTGGGTTACTACATGATTCCATGTGTGTTATTTCATAGTTTTGATGTCTTCACTATTATTGATAGTAAACAATAAAGAAAAACCCTTGAATCAGTAGGTGTTCTAAAACTTTTGACCAGTAGTGTATATCATTAATTATATCTTAATTATCACAAATATGTATGATATATATCAGAATATCTTGAATTACCAGTATGGCCTCTTTAGGAGTCCTGGTGGTCATGAAGGTCAGGTCACTTCTGATGTCTCTCATTCTGATGAGAAATGAAACACATCCCATCAGGAATAAAAGGGACATGGAACATCACGTCTGGCATTATGAGCTGTAGCTGCAACAAGTTTACCATAGAAATAGAATCCACTTCTAGGAGTTTCCATAGATACAACTATATTATGGACTGTAGTGCATTTGATTTGTTCATTAAAGCCATTCAGCCCTGTACCCCAGCTTTTAAATAATGAATCTGGTTATGCTGCCAGATAACCTACATTATACAGCATTTCGCAAGTCTGAAGATTAGTAAAGCGCATTTCACTTTTCATGTCCATTACACTTTAACAGGATGAGGTAGAACAGGCTTAAAGCTAGAATCATTAGTTGCTGCATCCATTTTCAATTAATTATATTTTTCACAAATAAATGTGTATATATAACTTGTAAATGCCTCATGAGCGTAGTTCAACTGTCGTATCCAATCTGAACCCAACATATAATGACAACCTGCAACCAATCATCAGATGACAACCTGCAACCAATCATCAGATGACAACCTGCAACCAATCATCAGATGACAACCTGCAACCAATCATCAGATGACAACCAAATGACAATAGTCCAGCTTTTACAATAACGAGACAGCCGAAGCAGAACGTTTATATTCTTCTAAAACGGATCAGAACTCATAAATAAGCAGAGCCCACTCAAATATATAAACACTACTTATGTTTCAGAGCACACAGTAAAGTTTCAAATATTTCTTGTATGTTTTTGTTCTACTTGACTTTACTTTACAGTACTACTGATATTGATTACTGCATTGTTGGGAAAGAGCTTGCAATTAAGTCATGTCACTGTACTTGCGCACGTGACAATAAATCTTGAAATGACACCAACACAGACTATGTAGCGTCCTTCAAGAGGCCTGGGTTCAGTCCAAAATATCACACATTGGATAACTTGAGTTCATTATTTCCCAATAATTATTTTAGATTTGGAAATTTATGCTAACATCCTTCCCCCTAAGGGCATTTAAATAGATTTCATTGGAGGAATATCTAAAACATTGGCCAAATTCACACGGCACGTCCCTGATACATTGTACCAAGACAAATGATCCTAGTTATAGCAAAAAATATTTTAATAAACAAGGCCCAATACTTTGTTGACTACAAACTTTCTTTACCCAACCGTGGGACAGACTATGTTTGTTCCCAGACTCTGGACTCTGACTCTCTATTGGTTACAGACTTTTGGCCTCCCATCCTATTCTAACCACCTCTCGTCGGCTTTGTATTCACATTACCTGATGAAAATGCTGTACAATATGATCTTGTTTCCATCTGATGCACATTCAGATGTCATAAAACAGCACTGCAGAGCTCTCCCTGTCCTCTGCCGTGCCTTGATTGTATTACTGTTGATGATATCTGGAAATGTGCATGTACACCCTGGCCCATCTACAGTTGCTAGCCCCAATTCTGACTTGTTCTCCGATATCTGCTTCACTGATTTCTGCTCTCGTAAAAGCCTGGGTTTTCTGCACGTTAACACTAGAAGCTTATTACCTAAAATGGATCAATTGAAAGTGTGGGTTCACAGCTCCAATACAGATGTGTTGGTCATTACTGAGACGTGGTTAAGAAAGAGTGTTTTGAATACTGATGTTGACCTTTCATGTTGTAACCTTTTTCAGTAAGACAGATCTTCCAAAGGTGGGGGAGTGGCAATTATTACCAAGGATCCCCTTCAGTGCTCGGTTGTCTCCACCAAGTCTGTCCCCAAACAATTTGATTTGCTGGTTTTAAGCATTAAACTTTCAAATAGCTCTTTGTTGACTGTTGCTGGGTGCTATCATCCTCCATCAGCACCGGCCCGTACCCTACCTGCCCTAAGCTCTCTCCTGGCCCCTTACACTAAGTCTGAATTTGTCCTCCTAGGTGACCTAAACTGGGACATGCTTAAACCACCTGACCAAGTTCTAAAGCAATGGGACTCCCTAAATCTTTCTCAGGTTATTACCAATCCCACAAGGTATGACTTCAAACACCCAAAAAAGGCTACTCTCCTCAATGTTATCCTCACAAATAATCCTGATAGGTATCAGTCTGGTGTTTTCTGTAATGACCTTAGTGATCACTGTTTTACAGCCTGTGTTCGTAATGGCTGCTCAGTGAAACGACCTGTCCTGATTTGTCATAGACGCTTGCTAAAAAACTTTAATGAGCATGCCTTCCTTCATGAACTGGCCTCTGTAAAATGGTATAGAATCAGCTTGATCCCCTCTGTCGAAGACGCTTGGACCTTCTTTTTTATATTTTCAGTGGTATTGTTAACAAACACGCCCCTGTAAAGAAAATGAGAATTAAAAACAGGTTCAGTCCCTGGTTCGACAGTGATCTTGCAGAGTTACTCCACCTCAAGAATTGCATTTGGCAAAAGGCTCGGCACACGCATACTCAAGCTGACTGGCTATCATTCAGGCAAATGAGAAATAAGTGCACTCAAGCTATCCGGAAGGCCAAAGTTAGTTACTTTAAGGAGCAGTTCTCTCTCTGTGGGTCTAACCCCAAGAAGTTCTGGAAAACAGTTAAAGACCTGGAGAATAAACCCTCCTCCTTACAGCTGCCCATGTCCCCTAATGTTGATGATGTGGTTGTTACTGACAAGAAGCACATGGCTGAGCTCTTTAATCACCACTTTATTAAGTCAGGATTCCTATTTGACTCAGCCATGCCTCCTTGCCCGTCCAACATTTCCTCATCTCCCACCCCTCTAATGCGACTATCCCCGATGCTTCTCCCTCTTTTTCCCCTGCCCCGCTACAAAGTTTCTCCCTGCAGGCAGTCACTGAGTCCGAGGTGCTAAAGGAGCTCCTTAAACTTGACCCCCAAAAAACATCTGGGTCAGATGGTTGAGACCCTTTCTTCTTTAAGGTTGCTGCCCCTATCATCGCCAAACCTATCTCCAACCTTTTTAACCCGACTCTCCTTTCTGGGGAGGTTCCCATTGCTTGGAAGGCAGCCACAGTTTGTCCTTTATTTAAAGGGGGAGATCAAGCTGATCCTAACTGTTATAGGCCTATTTCTATTTTGCCCTGTTTATCAAAAGTGTTGGAAAAACTTGTCAATCTGGTTTCCGCTCAGGTTATGGATGTGTCACTGCAACCTTAAAGGTCCTCAATGATGTCACCATTGCCCTTGATTCTAAGCAATATTGAACTACTATTTTTATTGACTTGGCCAAAGCTTTTGATACGGTAGACCATTCCATTCTTGTGGGCCGGCTAAGGAGTATTGGTGTCTCTGAGGGGTCTTTGGCCTGGTTTGCTAACTACCTCTCTCAAAGAGTGCAGTGTATAAAGTCGGAAAATCTGCTGTCTCAGCCACTGCCTGTCACCAAGGGAGTACCCCAAGGCGCAATCCTAGGCCCCACACTCTTCTCAATTTACATCAACAACATAGCTCAGGCAGTAGGAAGCGCTCTCATCCATTTATATGTAGATGATACAGTCTTATACTCAGCTGGCCCCTCCCAGGATTTTGTGTTAAATGCTCTACAACAAAGCTTTCTTAGTGTCCAACAAGCTTTCTCTACCCTTAACCTTGTTCTGAACACCTCCAAAACAAAGGTCATGTGGTTTAGTAAGAAGAATGCCCCTCTTCCCACAGGTGTTATTACTACCTCTGAGGGTTTACAGCTTTAGGTAGTCACCTCATACAGGTACTTGGGAGTATGGCTAGACGGTGCACTGTCCTTCTCTCAGCACATATCAAAGCTGCAGGCTAAAGTTAAATCTAGACTTGGTTTCCTCTATCGTACTAGCTCCTCTTTCACCCCAGCTGCCAAACTAATCATCATTCAGATGACCATCCTACCCATGCTAGATTACGGAGACATAATTTATAGATCGGCAGGTAAGGGTGCTCTCGAGCAGCTAGATGTTCTTTACCATTCGGCCATCAGATTTGCCACCAATGCTCCTTATAGGACACATCACTGCACTCTATACTCCTCTGTAAACTGGTCATCTCTGTATACCCGTCGCAAGACCCACTACTTGATGCTTATTTATAAAACCCTCTTAGGCTTCACTCCCCCCTATCTGAGATATCTACTGCAGCCGTCATCCTCCACATACAACACCCGTTCTGCCAGTCACATTCTGTTATAGGTCCCCAAAGCACACACATCCCTGGGTCGCTCCTTTTCAGTTCGCTGCAGCTAGCGACTGGAACGAACTGCAACAAACACTCAAACTGGACAGTTTTATCTCAATCTCTTCATTCAAAGACTCAATCATGGACACTCTTACTGACAGTTGTGGCTGCTTTGTGTGATGTATTGTTGTCTCTACCTTCTTGACCTTGTGCTGTTGACTGTGCCCAATAATGTTCGTACCATGTTTTGTTCTGCTACCACCATGTTGTGTTGCTACCATGTTGTTGTTATGTTGTGTTGCTACCATGCTGTGTTGTCATGTGTTGCTGCCTTGCTATGACAGCCTTTTGGTAGGCCGTCATTGTAAATAAGAATTTGTTCGTAACTGACTTGACTAGTTAAATAAAGGTTAAATTAAATACATGTAATAAAATAAAGCCTACTTTCTTCCAAGAAAATGAGACGTGGCCCATATACTCCAACATCCTTCAACTGTAATGGTGGAGTCACTGTCAGATTAACGGATTCTTTCACTTTTTCATTCATCTTGGCAAATGTGTCATCGAGAACAATCTGAAAGCTTTAATTTTGATTCAACACTTAGCATTATTATCAACACATATATTTATATAGAACTTATTGTGTGATAAAAGCAATGTAAAGAGGAATCATACATACTTTTGGCCAGTCACAAGTCCAGATGAAGCCCACTTAGGGAATGTTTTGATGAATGGAGGCAGACTGAGCAAAATCCTTTCAACATCAGAGGCTCTAGACATTGAAGTCTCTGTCAGGATCTCCACAGAGCAGTTTGGGATTTTCTCTCCATCTTAACAATGGGAAAACAGTATATCATGCAATTAAAGATCATGCTACATAAAACTATAAAAAAATGCTGAAGATTACTGATGTTTAGTTTTACCTTTTTCTGCAGAACATACTCTCTTTCAAAAACATCTGGTAACCCAGGTACTCGAACTGGGTCGCAGAAACGTTCTCCAGGTTGAGAGTTCAAGACTATCGGTACATAGACCTCATGTTGTGAACTCTCTTTCTAGGGTAGATAGAAAGGTCAAAAGTATTTATCACACAGGGGTTATTTATTTGTATGATATATGTACATAGTGTTATGCCTGTAAAGTCTAGGTGCAGTATCTCAATTCACCATTTAAGTTATTTCATAACGTGTTTCAGTAGGTTACAGTAGGAACAGCTTTAAGCAACAGCATCTCAAAAGACAATGGACATACCTTTGCTTCAGATAACAGGTAGGCCCAGCACACCGGTGCATTCTCAATGATCTTGTCACCTCTTCTTTTGTGGAGGCTTGGCAACAGCTCTCTAAAAAGATTGTACAATCCTTCAACGATAGCAACCTAAAACAAATGTATACATTTTATTAATCCATTTGTGGACTTATTAAATGATATTATATTTGTATGCTTTTGTGACAAAATATATATCACCTTCTGGGTCCTTGTTCCAACCTCATTTCTGCACAACAGCTGATGCAGACTTTTGGCCAAAGGATTGCACCCACTGAGCTTTCGAATGTATGCAGTCACTTTGTTTAATCCATCTCCAGATCGTTGTTCTTTATTGTTCTGTAAAGATTAGGGGGAAAGCATCAAATGTGTTATAGCAGGGGACGAAGTCCACATCAAAACCAATGAGACAAGCAAAGGAACCCTGTTGCACGCTTGGCCTGAGCATGGTCAAACAAGACAGTGTAATAAATATTGGAATATCTCACAATGGCATAAAGTGAAGAAAAGAAAGCACTGAGTCCTTTCTGGGATTGTTCCACTGAGGGTACGACATCATTGAAGTAGAATTCCGTAGTGTCTGGGCGCTATTCAGGGAAGGAGGACCAAGAAAAGCCTACAGTTGACTCCTCAGTGATTCCACAATCTAGCAAAGTCTGTCCAACTCCACCGCGTTCACTTCTGCAGAAACATCAATATTGACTTAATAATGATGGCTTATCATGGCTAGTGATGCTGTGTGAAAGAAAACGTTGTATTGATACTATCAGTAGTCAAAACATTAGATGTGCTGGGGTTTTTAAATGTATGTGTTTTTTATGCTATCAAATGTATTACAAATTCCTTAATGATTAAATGAATTAATGAACATCAGATTACTTGTAATGGAGGACATGTGCTGGGATTCCACTTTCACCAGAGAGCTTCTGTCTCAGATCTCGTAGTGTGTCACTTGCCAAGTCCACCTTGACCTCAAAGTCTCCCTGTTGATGAAAAGTTTTCATATAAAAGTATTAAAGGTAGACTCAGTGGGATGACGTAGATGCACAAAGTAAACAGCATAGTGGGTCAATTAAAGAGTGCAAGGCTAAACTTCTCAGCTGTTTTGGTCCCATAGCTAACGCGTTGTAGCAGCGTGAATAGAACCCTCGCACATGCGCAGATACTGTGTGTGACAAAGAAAAATGACCTCGACTAACCTGTACCCCCGCACATGGACTCGATACCGGTACCCCCGGGGTGGCAGGGTAGCCTAGTGGTTAGAGCGTTGGACTAGTAACCGAAAGGTTGCGAGTTCAATTCCCCGAGCTGACAAGGTACAAATCTGTCGTTCTGCCCCTGAACAGGCAGTTAACCCACTGTTCCTAGGCCGTCATTGAAAATAAGAATTTGTTCTTAACTGACTTGCCTAGTAAAATAAAGGTAAAAAAATAAAAATTTGCCTCCACATGGACTCGGTACCCCCTGTATATAGCCTCCACAT
>QNTS01010101.1:16113-32807 GCA_003317085.1 Hucho hucho
ACACACACACACACAGTCAGATAAGGAGACGGACACACACACGCTATCAGATAAGGAGACGGACACACACACGCTATCAGATAAGGAGACGGACACACACACGCTATCAGATAAGGAGACGGACACACACACGCTATCAGATAAGGAGACGGACACACACACGCTATCAGATAAGGAGACGGACACACACACTATCAGATAAGGAGGGATGAGAGAGAATGACATATAGGTAAAGAGAGAAGAAATGAAAGAGAGGAATAGAGAGATGAAATAACTTACTCTCCGCTTCATGCATGTGATCATGTCTCCGCTGCAGCACGGGGCAGTAGTGGCTACGATCTTGTCTACAATGCCTCTCATCTCCTGGAATGAGGCCTGAGGCATCTTCTGACTGTACTGGATCATCTTCCTGTAGGAACAGACAGACACACGCGTCAACCAATAAGACTGGCCCAGGGGAAGGCTCTCCTAGCTCTTAGCCAATTAGAACCGTAGATTTTTAGATTGCCATGTCTTACTTGGCCTTGAAAATGCGGTCTCCATATTTGTTGTGGACAATGCACAGGGCCTTCAGTTCATTGACACGGTTCCTGACGAAGTGTTGGAACGTAGGTTTCTGAAAAAGAGAGAATGTTCTCTTTGGTACTTTACTTTCCATGCCAACAAAGGTGGTTGAAGTAAATTGAGAATGGGAGCGACAGGTAGCCTAGCAGTTAAGTGCATTGGGCTAGTAACCGAAAGGTTGCTGGTTCAAATCCCAGTGCTGACTAAGTGAAAAACCTGTCGATGTGCCCTAATTGCTCTTGTATGTCGCTCTGGAGAAGAGTGTCTGCTAAACGTACATGAAACAGCCTCCAAAATGGCACTGTATTCCCTGATAGGGTTCTGGTCAAATATAGTGCACTATATAGGGAATAGGGTGCCATTTGGGACACTTCCTGACCTTGGTGTTGAAGCAGGTCTGGGCCTCGGCCTCACTCTTCCCACAGCAGGTAGCCAGAACCTCTCCGTAACTCTTAGTGATAGCCAGGATCACATGAGGAGGTAGCATGGTGTTACGCTTGGAGAACCTAAAGATGAAGCTGCAACACAACACCTTGGCTTGGCTTTAGCTCAGCGTCCTAACACAGTATTTTAGCTGCCTGGAGGAGACCTATCCCAGGTTCAAACTCGGCGTCGGTCACAACCACACGAGTTGAGTGGATCCACTTACCTCTCCACGAAATCCTTGCGGTCCTTCTTAAAGTCTTCACACTGGTCTGCAGTTGGCAACTCAGAGGTGAGGGACAGGTCCCGGGGAATCTACAATTAAATCAATCAACCAACCAACCCATCACTCAAATGCATCCATAAAGCCCTTTTGACTTCAGCAGTTGTCACTGCTTTTACAGTATCCTGGCCTAGACCTCACAGAGGCACAGTAGCTGGGAAAAGTGTGTTGCTGTCTCACCTAGCTACACCATATATATATAAAATGAGTGGATTCAGCTATTTCAGCCACACCCGTTGTTGACAGGTGTATAAAAATCGAGCACACCGCCATGCAATCTCCATAGACAAACATTGGCAGTAGAATGGCCTTACTGAAGAGCTCAGTGACTTTCAACATGGCACTTTCATAGGATGCCACCTTTCCAACAACTCAGTTCGTAAAATATCTGCCCTGCTACAGATGCCCCATGTTATTGTGAAGTGGAAACGTCTAGGAGCAACAACGGCTCAGCCGCAAAGTGGTAGGCCACACAAGCTCACAGAACGGGACCGCCGAGTGCTGAAGCACGTAAAAATCGTCTGCAACACTCACTACTGATTTCCAAACGGCCTCTGAAAGCAACTTCAGCGCAAGAAATGCTTCATGAAATGGGTTTCCATGGCTGAGCAGCCGCACACAAGCCTAAGATCACCATGCGCAATGCCAAGCGTCGGCTGGGGTGGTGTAAAGCTCGCAGCCATTGGACTCTGGAGCAGTGGAAAAGCGTTCTCTGGAGTGATGAATCATGCTTCACCATCTGGCAGTCCGACGGACTAATCTGAGTTTGGCGGATGCCAGGAGAACACTACCTGCTCCAATGCATAGTGCCAACTGTACAGTTTGATGGAGGAGGAATAATGGTCTGGGGTTGTTTTTCATGGTTCGGGCTAGGCTCCTTAGTTCCAGTGAAGGGAAATCTTAACGCTACAGCATACAATGACATTCTAGATGATTCTGTGCTTCCAACTTTAAGGCAACAGTTTGGGGAAGGCCCTTTCCTGTTTCAGCATGACAAAGCGAGGTCCATACAGAAATGTTTTGTCAAGATCGGTGGTGAAGACCTTGACTGGCATGCAAAGAGCCCTGACTTCAACCCATCGAACACCTTTGGGATGAATTGGAATGCTGACTGCGAGTCAGGCCTAATCGCCCAACATCAGTGCCCGACTTCACTAATGTTCTTGTGGCTGAATGGAATCAAGTCCCCGCAGCAATGTTCCAACATTTAGTGAAAAGCCTTCCCAGAAGAGTAGAGGCTGTTTTTGCAGCAAAGTTAATGTCTCTCATGGACATTAACTCCATATTAATGTCCATGATTTTAGAATGAGGTCTTCGACGAGCAGGTGTCCACATACTTCTGGTCATGTAGTGTATCTTAAGACGAATCACCTCACCTAGCATCTGCTAAATGACTAAAACGTAAACGTAGAAAACTCCCTTGAAGTTCAGTTTAGTAAATCGAACAAGCACACATAAAACTTGAAAAAGCCATACATGCACATAGAAACCAAAAGAGAGGAACCCGACTCAGAGGGGTGGCCTATCTTACCTTGGCCTTGTGGTCCACGAAGCAGTCTGTCCTCTCAGTGGCAGTCTTCTCACAGCAGTGCTTCAGATTGCTCTGCTCAACCAAGGTCTCAGAAGAACACACAGCACTCTGGAACAGGTCCGCCTGCACACACATAGTAGTACACCTTTTAGCCAGCAGAGGGTACTGTTGTATCTGTACAGGACATTCAAATGAAACCCCATAGTGATGTTGCCCGCCAACTTTGTACTAGCTAGCTGCTAAAAACAAAAACGTCGCTGGAGAGCTTCTTCGGAAGGTGGAAGGCGAGAATAGCCCCCTGTGTATGCAGAATAGCCCCCTCTGTATGCAGAGATAGGCTATCTAACGAGGCAATGAAGCCCTCAAAACTGCTTCGGCACATCGAATCCAAGCATCCCGCACTTAAAAGACAAACCCGTTGACTTCTTTGAGCGAAGAAAAACGTGAAGAAGGACAGAAGCAAGTCTTGAAAGCCACCGCATCAACAAACGTGGCTGCACTGAGAGAGTCATACTTATTTTACCTTTATTTTTCATTCAACAAGGCAAGTCAGTTAAGAACAAATTCTTATTTACAATGACGGCCTAGGAGCAGTGGGGTTTAACTGCCTTGTTCAGGGGCAGAACGACAGAGTTGTACCTTGTCAGCTCGGGGATTTGAACTTGCAACCTTTCGGTTACTAGTCCCCACACTGTAACCACTAGGCTACCCTGCCGCCCCAAAAGTGGCCAGCCGTATTGCTAAGGCCAAGAAAGCCTTTCACTATTGGCAAGGAGTTGATTCTACCTGCTGCTAAGGACATTTGCCGTGAACTCTTAGGAGAGGCTGCAGCTGAAAAGATAGCACGGGTCCCTCTTTCGGGCTTACCGTAACAATCTTACAATTGTCAGAGGCTTAACGAGTCACCGTGGTATGCAATCCCGGTGGATGAATCTACCGATGTCGACAACAAGGCAATACTGCCTTGTTAATGTGCGATATATACAGTATTTCAGGATGATTTGCATGAGGATAGGTTGTGTGTGCGCTCTCCCTGCCGACTAACACAACGGCCGCAGAACTATTCAAGTCTTTGGATGATTTACATGTCAGGAAAAATTTGGATTGGTCATTCTGTGTTGGCGTATGCACGGTTGGGGCTGCTGCCATGACTGGACGGCTGTCTGGTTTCACTAGTCAAGTCTGAATATCCTGAGATAGCTTACTGTGATTGTTTTTTAATTAAAATGGTCAAAAATAAACTTCTTAGCAAACAGCTGTTTCTCAAGCAAGAATGTTGGTAGGACTGTCTGAGTGGGGAAGGGGGAAAACTGAAAACTAGCTGTTATTGGCAGAGATGTTTGGAACTTTCTTATTAATCTATTAACTAATTTACCGCCGGGTGATGTCGCCATGAAAGGCCAAAAACTCCATCCCAGCAGAACAGGATGAAATTGCAGGCGGGCCTTTTCAAACAGCTCTTGAACTAAAAGGGCCTTATCATACTTTTTAACAATTTCACAGTATTATTCCAACCTCTTGGTGTGGAATTATATATAAAACACAGGGGGGAAAAAAATCACGTTTTTTGACAGCACTGGGCCTTTAAGCCAGGGTTTCCCAACCCTCTCCTCTGCCCCCACAGGCGTTCTACATTTTAGTTAACCTAAATTGGCACACATGATTCAATTTACTAATAATCTCAGCTGAAAGGATTTTTCGTTTGGCGACTTTAGGGCTTTTGAGCATCATGCTATACTGTTTAAATGTCAGCCACCAGTGCTGACCATAAGCCTCAAAAGCCACCAAAGCACTGCCCCACTTTCTTTACTGATTTCTGGGCCCAGCCATAACCCCAGCCATACTCTGGACCTGGTTATTACCAAGGGGCTTTCTACTGGGTCCACCCATAACCACAGCCATACTCTGGACCTGGTTATTACCAAGGGGCTTTCTACTGGGCCCACCCATAACCACAGCCATACTCTGGACCTGGTTATTACCAAGGGGCTTTCTACTGGCCCCACCCATAACCACAGCCATACTCTGGAACTGGTTATTACCAAGGGGCTTTCTACTGGGCCCACCCATAACCACAGCCATTCTCTGGATCTGGTTATTACCAAGGGGCTTTCTACTGGGCCCACCCATAACCCCAGCCATACTCTGGACCTGGTTATTACCAAGGGGCTTTCTACTGGGCCCAGCCATAACCACAGCCATACTCTGGACCTGGTTATTACCAAGGGGCTTTCTACTGGGCCCAGCCATAACCACAGCCATACTCTGGACCTGGTTATTACCAAGCGGCTTTCTACTGGGCCCACCCATAACCCCAGCCATACTCTGGACCTGCTTATTACCAAGGGGCTTTCTACTGGGCCCAGCCATAACCACAGCCATACTCTGGACCTGGTTATTACCAAGGGGCTTTCTATTGGCATATCCTCTATAGTTGATGTTGCTTTATCTCATCACCACTGTGTATATTTATACTACCTTGTTGCCCATAGCACAGGGTAATACTGAACACATCATTAAGGAACGGGCTCATTTTTCAACTTGATCACTATTCAATCAGAATAATTAGAGAGTGCTCTTCTCGACCATCGATGGCCTGATAAATCCTACCCCCATCAAACCTACGTGAACTTTTCTCCACATCTAAATGTGATGAGTTTGCGGCATATTTCAGAGATAAGATTAGGCTGGGTATCAGTCAAGCAAGACCTGATGACACAGACAAGCTCAGGAAAGTCTTTTTTTGTTTTTAGAAGACAAGACAAGACAAGTACTTATTGTTGGAACAATAACCCAAAGAGAGAATCTGGCTGCACATTTTAATTCATGGGCAATAAAGACAAAACACCAAGTAAAAAAACCTAGGTGTTATTTTAGATTCTAAACTAAATTTCGAATCATACTTTAGGAATGTGACCAAAATAGCTTTTTCCCACGGAGGTACATTGCCAAGGTGCGGCCGTTTCTCTCTCAGGCTGATACAGAGAGACTCATGCTCTCCTGTCTGATCTACCCAAGGAAGCCATTGGTCAACTGTAAAACATACAGAATGCTGCAGCACGGGTACTGACCAAGACCAGGCGGAGAGAACACATTACACCGGTTTTAAGTTCTCTACACTGGCTGCCTGTCAGTTTTAGAATACATTTTAAGATTATTCGATTGGTTTTTTAATCAATCCACAATTGTGCACCCCAATACATGTCAGACATGCTTTTAAGTTATGTACCCAGCAGGCCTTTTAACTATCCCAAAGCCTAGGACCAAGAGGCATGGAGAGGCAGCCTTTAGTTATTATTTTACCTTTATTTAACTAGGCAAGTCAGTTAAGAACAAATTCCTATTTTCAATGACGGCCTAGGAACAGTTCAGGGGCAGAACGACAGATTTTTACCTTGTCAGCTCTGGGATTCAATCTTGCAACCTTTCGGTCACTAGTCCAACGCTCTAACCACTAGGCTACCTGCCGCCCCCAGCCTCTGGAACAGCCTGCCAGAGAACCTGAGGGTGACCAAGAGGCATGGAGAGGCAGCCTTTAGTTACTATGCCACCAGCCTCTGGAACAGCCTGCCAGAGAACCTGAGGGGGCTGAAACTGTGGACATATTTAAAAGATCTTAAAACACACCTTTTTAGCTTCGCTTTTCTTTATGGTGCTTTTTAGTCGTTCAGTTTGTGTCATTCTTTATCTTATGTTTGTTGTGTAGTAAATGTTTATTTTCCTGTGAAACACATCTGAAATGTGCTGTATAAATAAAGCTTGATTTGATTTGAACTAATCATCAAGCCTTTGACTAATTAAATCAGGTGTGCCAATTAAGGGTTACAACAAAAGTGTTAAACGTCTGAACCTTGACTAAAAACATCAGTCACTAATGCCAATTACATACCAACCCCTACCTCTGGCCCCTCACCTCCATACCTCTGGCTCCTCACCTCCATACCTCTGGCCCCTCACCTCCATACCTCTGGCCCCTCCCTCTGGCTGGGCTGGTCCCTCCCTACCTCCCCCCCTAATCTGGCCCCTCCCCTCCCTACCTCTGGCTCCTACTACTGGCCGGGCTGGCCCCTCCCCTCCCTACTCTGGCCCCTACCACTAGCCGTGCTGGTCCCTCCCCTCCCAACCTCCTACCACTGGACCACCCCTCCCTACAACTGGCCGGGCTAGCCCCTCTCCTCCCTGCCCCCTACCTCTGGCCCCTCGCCTCCCTACCTACCGCCTCTGGCCCCTCCCCTCCCTCTATCCCTGTCCCCTACCTACCCTTACATCTGGCCCCTACCTCTGGCTGGGCTGGGCACATCAATGTGATTGGCATGTGTCAGTTAGGGATGAGGAGGTGTGGTTGGGGTCTCTCACCACGTCCCTGTTGCAGTCTTCTAGGGGTTCGTCTGAGCAGCATTTAATGCCCATGGTGCAGGCTTCCGCGACCAGGGGCACCACGTCATCCAACAAACTATCTGGGAGGTTCTGAGCCAGCCCTACTAGTGCCCTACACACAGACACACACACAGACACACACAACACCTGTCACAACTCTCCTTTACCTGGCAATAGATAACAGTAAAACCCCAGCAGACATGTTTAAAAATGTCAAATGTGAAACCAAATGTCCCAGATAGATAGGCAAACACATAAGCATGCATGCACACACATACATACACACACAGTAAGATTACGACACTTCACCAAAATATTTACACTACGCAGCTGTTAGAACCCAGTCCATTTTAAACCAGCCATAGCAGAGAAATTCCAGATGAACAAAATAGGACAAATCAAATCCATGTAAAAGTATTAAGTGGTTAAAGAATCCGAGGTCCAGGCACTCAGGTGAGTTTGAAAACAAAGTGAACCATATAAAGGCAGTGATGAAATAAAATATTTTAACATCTTTACTCAGAAGGCTTTACTCACAAAGCTTTACTCACATGGCTTTGCTCACAAAGCTTTACTCACATGGCTTTACTCACAAAGCTTTACTCACATGGGTTTACTCACATGGGTTTACTCACAAGGCTTTACTCACATGGCTTTGCTCACAAGGCTTTACTCACATGGCTTTACTCACATGGCTTTGCTCACAAAGCTTTACTCACAAGGCTTTACTCACAAGGCTTTACTCACATGGCTTTACTCACAAGGCTTTACTCACATGGCTTTACTCACAAGGCTTTACTCACAAGGCTTTGCTCACATGGCTTTGCTCACATGGCTTTACTCACAAAGCTTTACTCACATGGCTTTGAATCCATCTTTCTTTGCCTCTGTGAAGATGGTACAGATTTGATTCCGAGACCGGACAGATACACACAGCAGCACCAACAGGCTGCAGACAGCCAACCACTGCATGACAGAAGGTAAGACTCACGGACGGACAGAGGGATGGATGGAAGAGGGGATCTAGCGATTGAGCCCAAGAGCAGAGAGACGCAGGGCGTCTTTATACATTTGTGGAATTTGTCAGTTGTCAATCATTAGCTAACCTGTCTCTCCTCTATAATTTCTCTCTTTCATTTGGGTCTGTCTTTTTACAACCGCTCTGTGCACACAGTGGTCTTCTCTCAGGGGACACAAAGGTCTGAAGGTACAAAGTCCATTCCGTTGTCTCCAAACTGTTCCCATACAAACCTGCCATGTACCATCTTACCAGTAAATATTTCCACCATGAATCTATCTAAACTGATTCTACCTATATACATCCTATAGTAGTCTACAATGGAACAAGATTCAATGGTTTATTTATTTAACCATTATTTAGGCAGGGGTGGGGCCCCATTAACACAAAAGGTCTATTTTACAAGGAAGTATAGGATGTACACAAAGATAAATACAAAAAAACACACACCCATAAAAAAAACAATCACAATCCTCCATATTCATGTTACAAATAACAGGAATAATAGTGAAAGGTGAATGGTATCAGGTGTTTTACCTGTTCTGTAATTCCTTATCAGTAGGCCAATAGATTATGTGCATTGTTATAGCTATTAATGCATGCTTTGTCAATAAAACTCCCGAATGAAACTGTTTTATGTCAAATAGCGTTGTGTTCTATTTGTAGCCCAGGTTGTGCTGAAAAGAACATGGTAAAACACTTCATTGTGAGGCGAAATACAACGTGCAGATTAATGACGATCAAAAGCAGTCTCGGGACTGAAAGGGTTCATGTGCCCAGGAATAGACCTACACCCCTGTAATCTTACACAAACACCCCCTCTTGGACTGTCAACAAACTTTTAGTCTACACATATTACACACCCATGTACATAAACACGTGGACACACAACACCCACACTACATTAGAAAGCACAAAACACGCATTCAAACACGTGCACGCACGAACAAACTGAATGACACCTACACTGACTGTGCAAAACATTAGGAACATATTCCTAATATTGAGTTGCACCCCCTTTTGCCATCAGAACAGCCTCAATTCGGTGGACAATGGAATCTACAAAGTGTCGAAAGAGTTGCACAGGGATGTTGTCCCATGTTGATTCCAATGCTTCCCACAGTAGTGATGGGACTATTGATACCGGAGCTCTGATGCAGTTTTCAGCGCATTACTGAGCCGACATTATGTACATGACTTCCGAAGCTTCGTTTGATTCCGTGTTTTTTTTTTTTTTTTTTAAACCGTTGCAAAATGCGTCGTCACACTGATTTCTTCTTCTTTAGGATTTGTTTGGCGGATCGCATCCAATTTTTAGGTGCATACACCGCCACCTACTGTACTGGTGTGTGAGGCCATTCACGGCCCAACTACATTCAATTCTGGAAACGGTAATACAAAACTAGGAAAAGGGAAAAGGACAATTGCCCTGCCAACTATTAGCCCTCTAAAAAACCCACACTGTAGTATTTTTGGAACAAAAGCTCTCACGGGATAACTTACACTTCCTAACTGGACCTTGTCAGGCAAAGACTCTACATCAAAACTCAGCAGGACTGACAACGCCTTCTCCGTTTCCCCGTGTACTCCACTGGGTCTGTGTCGCACCAAACAGCGGGCGTCACAGACACAGGGAATCTTTCAATGGTGCCCTGCTCCCAAGAGCAAAGCAAGTCACATTCCCTAATCACATGATCTGGAGCGCCCGCTCCCTCTGCACTGAAGAAACACAATAAATAATCACTACTCCACAATAAATCAGTTACTCTCACCAACTCAACAGTCCCCAACCTCTTCTCCACCCAACCTGACAGCACATAGGGATCTGCCAAAATGACAGGATCCATTTTCTCCACAAATCTCACTCCCATTGGGCCAGAATCATCCTTTTCATCCTTGGGATGAGGCCAAACTCAGCGGTCCTCACCTCAGGTACTACATCAAATCAAATTGTATTTGTCACATGCACCTAATGCAACAGGTGTAGACTTTACAGTGAAATGCTTACTTACACGCCCTTAACCAACAATGCAGTTTTAAGAAAATACAAAATAAAAAAATAAGAGATAAAAATAACAAATAATTAAAGAGCAGCAGTAAATAACAATAGCGAGGCTATATACAGGGGGTACCAGTACAGAGTCAATGTGGAGGCTATATACAGGGGGTACCGGTACAGAGTCAATGTGGAGGCTATATACAGGGGGTACCGGTACAGAGTCAATGTGGAGGCTATATACAGGGGGTACCGGTACAGAGTCAATGTGGAGGCTATATACAGGGGGTACCGGTACAGAGTCAATGTGGAGGCTATATACAGGGGGTACCAGTACAGAGTCAATGTGGAGGCTATATACAGGGGGTACCGGTACAGAGTCAATGTGCGGGGGCACCGGTGTCGAGGTAATTTAAACAGCCATACTCTCGTCAGGTTCCTTATCTGACCTCCTAGAGCACGTATTCCAATTTTTGCACTTGGCGACAACCCTCTTCAACACACCACACTGCTTCCCTCTACGACACTTCGCTCCTTATCGGTGGTCATCACTGCACCTGTCATTACAATTAATTCACCCTCACTCTCTTCCCGTTCACTTTCCTCCTTTAGAACTCAGAAACGTTCTGTGCGATGCGCCATTCCATATTTGTCAAGGATCTCAGTGAGCAGGTAGGCAGAGTCAGGCGCAGGACAACAGAGATGAGTATTCACGTAATATTTTACTCAAAAATCAAAACAACCAAAATTGGTAGTACAAAATCAAGCTCACATAACCAAGAACCTCTAACATAGAATGAACACGCACAAAACCATGGGGGAAACAGAGGGTTTAAATAAGGAACATGTAATAATGGGATAGGAACCAGTTGTGTATAATGAAGACAAAAAAACATAGAAAATGAAAAGTAGATCGTCGGTAGCTAGAAGACCGGTGACGTCGACCACCGAACGCCGCCCGAATAAGGAGAGGGACCGACCTCGGTGGAAGTCGTGACAGTACAGGCTCCAGCAGCGTGCTGACACCGGCCTCGGGGACGACCCGGAGGACGAGGTGCAGGGCGATCCGGACGGAGATGGTGAAACTCCTGTAGCAATGAAGGGTCCAGGATGTCCTCCACCGGCACCCAGCATCTCTCCTCCGGACCGTACCCCTCCCACTCCACGAGGTACTGAAGCCCCCTCGCCCGGCGCCTCGAGTCCAAGATGGCTCGAACAGCATACGCCGGGGCCCCCTCGATGTCCAGAGGGGGCGGAGGAACCTCCCGCACCTCAGACTCCTGGAGTGGACCAGCCACCACCGGCCTGAAGAGACACATGGAACGAGGGGTTAATACGGTAATCTGGGGGAAGCTGTAACCTATAACAAACCTCGTTCAGTCTCCTCAGGACTTTGAATGGCCCCACATACCGCGGACCTAGCATCCGGCAGGGCAGGCGGAGGGGCAGGTTTCGGGTCGAGAGCCAGACCCGGTCCTCACTACGGTGGCGGTCAGCGCTCGCCTTCTGCCGCCTCACGGCCCGTTGCAGGTGCACATGGGCGGCGTCCCAGGTCTCCTCCGAGCGCCTAAACCATTAGGCGGGCCGAATTTATCCCTGTCCCAGGGATTCAGAGACATATGTTTTCATAGCCGCCGTCTCCTCCTGTGACAGAGGATACACGTGACTCCTGGGAAGTGCTGCGTCTACCAGGAGATTTATCACACAATCCCCCCGTCAATGGGGTGGTAATTGAGTCGCCTTCTTCTTACAGAAGGCGAGAGCCAAATCGGCATATTCTGAGGGGATGTGCACGGTGGAGACCTGGTCTGGACTTTCCACCGTAGTCGCACCGATGGAAACACCTACACACCTCCCTGTGCACTTTCGTGACCATCCCTTGAGAGCCCTCTGTTGCCACAAAAAATTGGGTTCATGATAGGCCAATCAGGGTAGGCCCAGCACCACGTGAAACGCAGGAGAATCAATAAGGTAGAGACTGATTCTCTCCTCATGACCCTCCTGCGTAACCATACTTAGTGGAGCGGTGGCCTCCCTAATCAGCCCCGACCCTAATGGTCGACTATCTAAGGCATGCACAGGGAAGGGGATATCAACAGGAACAATGGGGATCCCTAAACTATGGGCAAATGAACGGTCAATAAAGTTCTCAGCTGCGCCTGAATCTACGAGCGCCTTATGCTGGGAATGCGGGGAAAACTCAGGAAATTCTATAAACTCAAACATGTGAGCAACAGGAGGCTCTTGGTGAGTCTGGTGCCTACTCACCTGGGGTGACACGACAGTGCTCTGCCTGCTGCCTCGACTCCATGAGGAACCCCCCCTGCACCGACCAGCAGTGTGCCCTCTGCAGCCACAGATGGTGCAGGGAATGGCCCCTCCTCCGGTCACCCTAAGCTCAGCACCTCCCAGCTCCATGGGGATAGGAGCGGAGGTGCTGGGGGATGGAACTGACGGACCCCGATCCGGACGTCCGCGGGTGGCCAGCAGGTTATCCAGCCGGATGGACAGGTCCACCAGCTGGTCGAACGTAAGGGTGGTATATCCCTGCAGGCCAGTTCCCGACGGACGTCTTTGCGCAAACTGCACCGGTAATGGTCGATCAGGGCCCTGTCATTCCATCCCGCTCCGGCGGCCAGGGTTCGGAAGTCCAATGCAAAGTCCTGTGCGCTCCTCGTCCCCTGCCTGAGGTGGAACAGGCGTTCACCCGCCGCTCTACCCTCAGGTGGATGGTCGAAAACCGCCCGGAAGCGGCGGGTGAAATCCTCATAGTGTTCCAACGCAGCTTCGCCCTCTCCCCATACGGCGTTGGCCCACTCCAGGGCTTTCCCTGATAGGCAGGAGACGAGGGCGGACACGTCCTCACGTCCCGAAGGAGCCGGGTGGACAGTCGCCAGGTAGCGCTCCAGCTGGAGTAGGAACCCCTAGCACCCGGAAGCCGTCCCATCATATTCCCTCGGGAGCGCGAGTCTTATGCCCACTGGGGCCTGGTGAAGGAGGGGTGGACAGCGGTGGGGGTTGTTGAGGTGATGGTGGAGGCGCTGGAAGACCTCCTCTCTCCCATCACTCCATTTTTTGCAGCACGCGATCCATGGCTGTGCCGAGATGTTGCAACATGGTCGCATGCTGCTGAACGCGCTCCTCGACAGGTAAAGGAGGGCTGTGTGCTCCTGCTGACTCCATTTCGAGGTGCGTGTTTTTGTCAAGGATCTCAGTGAGCAGGTAGGCAGAGTCAGGCGCAGGACAACAGAGATGAGTATTCACGTAATATTTTACTCAAAAATCAAAACGACCAAAATTGGTAGTACAAAATCAAGCTCACATAACCAAGAACCTCTTAACATAGAATAAACGCACAAAACCATGGGGGAAACAGAGGGTTTAAATAAGGAACATGTAATAATGAGATAGGAACCAGTTGTGTATAATGAAGACAAAACAACATAGAAAATGAAAAGTAGATCGTCGGTAGCTAGAAGACCAGTGACGTTGACCGCCGAACGCCACCCGAACAAGGAAAGGGACCGACCTCGGCGGAAGTCGTGACAATATTCCCTCAAAACATATTCCACTTTTCTTCTTATCTGCCATCTTCTCCTTCAACAGATCTCCCAGAAGGCTTGTGCAATCGCCCACTCCATATTCATTCATAATATGTTCCACTTTCTCTCTTTTTTCGACCTACCTCTATTCATCCCCACGTGGTGATCACACCAATTGGTGTCACCTATCCCACAGATTTCTCCATGGTTTCGTTGCTTTTCTTCAAGTTCCTTTCAAACACCGACCCCTACTGGACACTGTACTTACAATATAGTTATGCTTTTTTCATGTAGCATTCAGGTGATATTAACCAGGTTACCATCCAACCTTTTTATGCGAGAAAAGTACATGTCGGATATGTTTTTATGACAGGCCTGATGGAAACTTTGCAAAGCGTCTACAAAACGAAATACGCTAGACAAGGTGGAATCTTTTTTGTGTGGGTAAAATTTATTATATGAGAAATGTCGGTGTGGTGTAACAATCACATCGAATTAAACTTGGGAGTTATGCGATGACATGTTGTGTGGTCCTCCCGCTACAAATGAAGTGGTGTGTTTAGTGAGTCCACCAGATCAGAGGCAGTAGGGATGACCAGGGCGGGATGTTCTCTTGACAAGTGCGTGAATTAAACAATTTTCCTGTCCTGCTTCAACATTCAACATGTAACGAGTACTTTTGGGTGTCAGAAAATGTAGGGTGTAAAAAGTACATACTTTTCCTTAGGAATTTAGTGAAGTAAAAGTCAAAGTTGTCAAAAATATAAATAGTAAAGTAAAGTACAGATACCCCAAAAAACGACTTAAGTAGTACTTTCAAGTATTTATTTTACTTAATTAAGTACTTTACACCAGTGGCTATATGTGCGCTCTAGCCAACAGCGAGCGTCCCAGCGAGCAATGAAGAATCGGCCCAGAAGCGTCCCTCTTCCTGGGGGCCAGAACTGATTGAATCGGCATGGAATCGGGTGTTGGACTCGGCCCAGAATCAAAATGAATGACAAAATTACCCGATTTAGTAATTTTAAATAATACTATAATACATTTTATACATACAAATTATACCCATCCACAAAAAAACATTTTGTCTAGCGTGCATGCGGCTAGCCCGCCACAGGAGTCGCTACAGTGCGATGGGACAAGGACATCCCGGCCGGCCAAACCCTCCCATAAATCGGATGATGCTAGGCTAATTGTGCGTCGCCTCATGGGTCTCCCGGTCGGCACGGGTCTCAAACCAGCATCTGTAGAAATGCAGTTTGCGCTGCGATGCAGTGTCTTGGACCGCTGCGCCTCTCGGGAGGTTCCATCCAGTTTTTAATGCTTATTGCCTTGCACATTATCAAAATACTAAAATACTTTACAGGATTCATAAAGAATTTAATTTAAATTTAAATTGTATTTTTTGATCACAGAAACAGTGAGGAAAATATGGAAAAATAAATAAATTGTATAATTTTATAAAGCAGCCAGTGTAATCATCTGCCAGAGAGTCGCCCCAATCGGCCCGAGCCTCAAGTAATACATTTGGGCCAGATAACTCACACCGGAATCGGCCAGAGCTCAATCCCCGTTTCCTGGCCATAAGTAATACTGCCGAAGGCGTCCCAGACTCGGGCCACATGACATTGGCCGAGTCTGACTCTCAGTCGAGTGCCCCGACTATCAGCCGGAATCGGCCCAGATCCACTGTGCTAGCTGGGGTGTTGGCTAGAACACACTCGCTAATACCAGAGGAAGCACACTCACTATATACTGTAACAGAATCATTTTATTTGTGAGAAAGCCCATCAGTAAATTAGAAAATACGATGGAAACCTATTTCATTTGTATTTTTTTATTCGGTACATGGGAATTTCCCCGTCAAAATTGTATGTGCACTATGCCATCACTCATAGCCTTTTATCTCCAACAGGTAAATTTGATGGAAACAAATGTGTATATTATTTTTATGCAGATTTTTGAATATTCACATGAAACTCTGGCCAATTGAATGGAAACTAGCTATAGAGAGCAGCTGTTGCTTTAAGAGGTATCTCTACCTGAAAATACATAATCTAAGTGATTGATAGGTGGTGTTCAGCAGGTATTCAACAGTCATAAAAGTATGCCTTATATTTTATTAATTGTTTTATTTAAGTAATGTGAATAAATGATGGTTAATAAGTGGTAAGCAGTAATGGGGCAGTCACTACCATCATGGGGCTTTTATTAATTGTTTTATTCTGTGTTGTTACAGCATTTAACCCACATAACACATAGTGTATTTAAAGTAATGATTCACACATTTTGAATATGATATTATTTTAGTGTATCTCTGAGCGGTGTTCTATCGATTCCCTGGGTCATTGAATGTTTTCTTGTGTATCTGAGCTATTGTCGTTCAATCAAGCAGGCAGAAATTAATCCGGTATGACGTAGTACTGTGATAAAGTATCTCTCACTACCCTGGACGTTAATAGGAATACAACTTTTAGATCGCGAAAACGTCTATCATACATGTCAGATTTCAATACTGGCCAACGTCACAACACGAGAGGTTGTCTTCTCTCGAATGCACCCTGGACTGATCATATTTCCACGATATTCCTACCTCAACACATTTTTTATTTAACAGAGGGTCATTTCTCCTATTTGTCTGCTTCTTCAGCCCAGGGTTTGAGTTTGAGTTTATTTTTACAGGGACAGTGCACATTAATCAACGTTTCAGTAAAAGTGCCGGTTTTAGCCAGCCGGCTAATTTTCAACCGCAGTCCCTGGGCAGGTTATTAAAAACAATTACAATACAGACAATCAATGAGCACACGCAGAGCAACATAGGACAAGCAAGACATAGCATGCAGACAGAGCAACATAGCACAAAAAGCAACAAGACAAAATCCATAAAAGCAACAGTGTTTCCACACCTCACAAGCTACAGACAACAGACAACATGGAAAGCGGCAATACACAGCTAGGGA
>QNTS01010104.1:6262-28341 GCA_003317085.1 Hucho hucho
GGCCAGACCTCAAGGCTCCGACAGACACACAAGAGAATATATATCTTTTTTTTAAAGATCGAACAAGAAAATGGAAAATAAAAAATGAAAGGTTTGAGGCAAGTGTTGTCGATAATGTACATATCGGGAGCTTTGGAAAACAGTGGACCTTTCTCATCACTGCTGTGTCTGTTATTACAGTGACGATGGAATCTGTCAAATGTTCAGATGCTAGGCTACTTGCTAATTATAACATTAGAAATACTGTAATGTCTCGTCTCATTTGAGGATGACTTGGCATAGAATCTCTTTCCTAGCCGTTCTGTAATCAGATCACAATGGCTGCATCATTTAGATGTAAGTCAGTCTGATGTGCTCCTCCATTAGGCCTTGAGCCAAAGAAGAGATGCAAGGGTAGAGAACAGTCTGTAGATGGTTCCTACAGCCTGGCAAAGGTTGTGTCCATTCCCTGAGAGATATGTCAAACCCTATCAGGAGGATGAGTCTTCTCTACGTGAGACAGCCTCCGCTTAGGATATTGGCAAAACCCTTGAACCCAATGGCAGTGAGCTCTGGAGAGGTTGTGGTTGTGAGGCGAGCCCTGGTTAAATGTTAACTATTTCAGGCATCCCAGAGATGAAATATAAGACAGGATTGCAGCAGAACCACATGAGTGTGTGTATTTCAGCAGCTTAGACAAATTACAGTATGGGATAAGGACTGTCTTCGTTGCACTTACTATGGTTGTGGCCCACCAACAAGAATGGTTTGAAGTCAAAAGCAAATAGGTTCTTTTCTTTCTGAGAGGGGCAGGTTGATAGTGGGGAGCCTTCGTTGTGTGTAAGGTGTAATTGTATCACCAACAAACTGCAGCACTAAAATCTGGGGGCCTCTGTCGTAAACTCTGTACAGTCTAATGAGCCCTCTCTCTGCAAACTCTACCGACTTCCCACATCCTTGCCCATGGGGCGAAAAACCTAGGCATTCATACAGCAATTAGTGAGGGGTCTGCTTTGAACACTGCTGCTCATGCGTGTGACACCCATGCTTACAAGATGTCTGTGTGGAGCAACATGCAGGCCACTGACATGATGAGAAGAGTGGGGCTGCAAGTGAAGCTGTTATTCAAGGATCTCTGAAAGCTGAGGGGGGGTTACTGTCAGTGGAGCAGGGGTGAAATTTGTTTCCAATAGCAATCCCCCATTCCGTTCTCTCTCCAGTAGCCCAGCAAACACACTAAGCACAGTCTGAGGAGCTCAGAAAATGGAAAGAGAAAAACGTCTATCCACAGGCAAACCATCTACTGCTAAGACTATAACCCCAGCTTTCCCTCTCTTGTGTTTCTCTGAAACAGAATTGGCTTTTCTGCTTAGGAAACTGCATTTAACTTGCTTATAATTACATTTGCAGTCAGACAAGGTAACCATGGTTCAGAGGTGAGGGAGCAACCGTCCAAAACAGATTAACACACCCCCACATACTGTAGTTTGAATGGCTTTTTGACTGAGAACTTGACTCTTTCCTCTACAGGCCAAACATGGGCGCGGGTTTGTGTGGATTGCTTTCATTAGAATGTCTACAGTGCGAACAGTGAAACCATTAATAAATCATGAGGTACCGGATCCGGGCAAATAGGTGCTGGAACAAACAAATCACCTCTAGGATTTTACTGTGTTTATACAAGCATTTCGCTACACTCGCATTAACACCTGCTACCCATGTGTATGTGACAAATAAAATTTGATTTGATTTGTTTGTTCCAGCACCTATTTGCCCGGATCCGGTACCTCATGATTTATTAATGGTTTCACTGTTCGCACTGTAGACATTCTAATGAAAGCAATCCGCATTAAAATCATGTTGCCTTCTCATTATTTATCCCGCTCCCAGAAAGACCATGTAAAAGCACGGTGATCCTATCCTTCTGTGTAATCATCCTCTCCTAACACACTGATTCCAGACCTGCTCTCTTATTTGTACATAGAGGTTATGGGGAGGGCTGGTTGGGTAATTAACTGACCTTGACACAGCAGGTCTTGGTAGTGGTGGTCAGCTAGTGAAGGAGGTCCCTACGTAATCACGTTACATAGCCTAGGCTAGTCGTCTCTCTACTGAAATTGAATCGTGGGAAAGCCAAATAATCAATCAAGTTTGATAACATTTTAAGTCCAAAAATCCTGAGAAAGATGGTTAATCGAACCCAGAAGGAGCCAGAGTACTGTCAGTGCCAGAGTAGAGGAGCATCCCCACCGGCACCTCCACTAGCTAGTAGGCCTACTAGTGAGTCAGACTCAGCGGGAGACGGGGAGCTGGGGGGGAGGGGGTCAGTGCAACCACCGATGAAGTGTTCGGAGCAGGTGCAATTTGCAGTTCAAGAACAAGCAAACGTATAACCCCTGGCTTGTCATGCAGAATTAAAAGTAGGGCTGGACAACATGCAAAAAGGAAGGGAGCTTGGGTCTAGAAATGACTGGAGGGATTAAACTAGCAAAATAGTGGGTGGAATGTTCAGTAAATAAAACAAAAAAACAAAGAGCCCTCAGAAAATAGTTTTTGGGACATGCCCGAACCAAGGTGCATTTGGTGGCAGCAAGCCCTGTAGACAAGGCTAAAGAGACACCCAGGTTATAGTTAACACTCAAAATGAAAAAATAGACACTACAGCCAGTCTTCAGAACAGCCTTAGGAGGCTAAACGTCACAGCCACTGGTCCACTCATGGGTTTGCGCAAGAAATTGAGCCTCAGGAGTTAAAACTGACTTGGGGAGAGTCATTGTGGGAGGTTTTGAAAACTAAGGTAGGAGTTTTTTTTCCTGTACTGTGAAGGTAATCTGAATATGTGCTTCATATTATCACATAGGCAGGAAGCCTATATATGCTCATATGTGTGTTCTGCTGTAGCCTATCGTGATTTATTTTATTCGAAGTTCTATTCCGATATTGTGATACTTGTTCTACTGCTACATTGATGTCTAGAAAATGATATGAAAGTCAGGTCTGGTAAGCACCACAGCTGAGTATGTGTGCATATGGCAGGTGTCCTGCAGTGTCGTCTAAAAATGTTGCTGTACACTGAGGCTATAAGAAACGAGGACTTGTGTAAGCCCAGCAGCTATACTCAAGTAGGTGGGCATACTGCAGTGACGTCTAAAAGGCTTTGAATTAAATCAGCACCTTGGAGAGTGCTGTCTGTTTCACCACCATATACAGTAGGCTACTTGGCTGTTTACTCTGTCTGCTGCGCTGCTACGGTACCTGAGAGCCCCCCGGATAATCAAACCCCCCTCTCGCTCACTATGGGTTCCGGGACCTCCCGATGTACAAATTAAGCACTGGTTACAGGGGTTAAGTAGTGGTGACCGACCGGCAGATCAAGTTAGTGGGAGTCACAGAGGTACTAGACACTCCAATGAGAAGTCTTTGAGGAGTACTAGATGGGCTGTAGGAATGCATGTCAGGTCTGTCAGTAAGACTTGACTATCAATACCAGCCACTGGCTGATTCAATCCGCTGCAACACGAGGGCAATAGAAGGAAATACAAAAAATATCTGACAGCTAGGGTTCTATTTTTCGTTTAAATTATTCATAGATTTCGATTCTTTCTCTTCGCTGCTGGAGTTTACGTTTTCAGGTGGAGGAGGGTTTAGGGGCTCAGTAGGTTGTCAAATCGGATATTTCTGTTCCCATACACTGGTAGAGATCAGAGAGTATATTCATCATAATCCCAATCATCAATAACAAATGTAACCAACATCAACATCATCCACATTATCATCAACATCAGACCCGTTTAACCCGTAACAGAATGCCCAAGTTCTCAGAAAATAATCTGTTCTTCTCTGCAGCCTGGCAGACCATCTCTCAGTACAGTTCTGTTCTGGAGTTTACATGCAGTGTGGGAGGACCAGAAGCCAAGGTTTCAGCTTACACAGCCGGTCAGAATGATGCATGAGGACAAGATGAGGTAAGATGAAAAACAGAAAGAGAGAGAGATGGGAGATGGGGGGGGAGAGAAGCCGTAGAAGAGACCTAGAATAGTGACTGATCTTGGACAACTTTGATGTAGAGAAAGTACATTCTTTGTGAGCACTGAACTCAAGGGAAAGATGTATAATGAGATGGGGGAATTCAGGGGATTGCGATACCTCCCCTAGGGGGTGTTGAGTGGCCTATAGATGTATAAGGGATGTGGGTGTGGAGGGTGATGAGAGGGTTTGAAAAGAGTGGTAGTGGGATTACATTGGCTTCATCACTCAAGCGAACAAACAGGAGGGGGAAACGGCATCCATTTGGAAATGTGCCGGTGTGGGGGGGGCTTCGTCTATGGTGTGTATATTTCATGGGAGTGTACTACTACACACCTGAGTGGATAAACCTCCTGAGTACATATGTCTAATCCATCACCTAAACAGTCACGTCAACGACGTGAAATAACAACGCCATTGACAGATCTGCTGCAGTCTGCATCAGGTGAGACCCCCGCCGAGCGAACGCCCACTCCTGCTTCCACTGTGTATACGACAGCCTCGAAAACAAATCTGCTTCGTGCCACGGCTATCTGTACACAAAGCCGGTTTACTGTTATTACTGTACTCAGACACTCAGTCCTCCTGACCATGGGAAACAGGGTGCGCTGTAATTACGCCAATCTTATGTTCGTTCTCCCTCTCCGCACTTCCCCTCCACCACCTCTCCTCACTTGTGTCTGTGCTGTTATGTTCAGTGATTGGGTGAAGAGAATGAGAGAAAGGGAGGATATTAAAAGATAAAAAGGGAATGAGAGAACAGAAACCGAGAACTAGTGAGTTACAGCATGAGAAGTAGAGTGAGAGACGGAGGTGAGAGCGAATACCGAGAAAGATGTGTGAGAAAGAGAGGGAGGGCTGTGACTGTCAACGGCGATGATGGCACGAATTGTCAGACAAAATGTCCACCATAAGCTCCTATCCCTGTAGGGCAGATGTAGGGAGCGAGTGTTCTAATGTGCCTGCTGTATGAAGCGAGAGGCAGGGAGTTTAACAGCGCCTTGGGCTGCTCCGATTTGCAACTAAAAGAACATGATAATTGCTCATGTAGCTGCCGGCCCGAAGAGTGACATCTCACCAATCCTGGACCTGGAAGGATTGTCTAATCTTGAGTGGCAGTGTGAGCTTCCAATGACATGAGCTTCCAATGACACGACGTAAACGGTTGGACAACGAGGGCTGAGGCGCTCTGTCAATCCAAACTGCTTTGCTGTCCACCCAGACCCCCAAGAAGACTGATAACTAATAAGCACTCCAACGCCTGAGTGGGTCTGAGCAAACAGACCGGGCCTCATGCAGACAGTCTAATTGGCTATCGGAGCTAAATAAATTGTTAGTTGTAGTGAATGTACATGACAGCACAATCATGCTGAGGGAATACAGTATGCGTCAAGGACGGCTTGTTTTGCAAATCATACAGGGGAGAAAACAATTCTCTTAACCTACAAGATACGCAGGTCATAGGTGAAGATGATTTGGTTTGACAGCATTTGAAATTGAACTGCTCATGACAACAGCAAAGGACAGAATCGTTAAGTCTAAATTAATTAATGTGCAGAAAAGCAAGCTGACTTGCTTCAAAACAATTAAAAACAGCAGACATTTGAGAAACAGATGCCTGTGCTTAAAATAACACACAATAGCCTTGTCACTTGATCACAGGTGGCGAGCTAACACCTTAATCATAGCGGAGCTCGAAAGTGAGATGCAGCAGTGGTTCTCGACGGGCAATTTTAACTATTTTAATGCGCCAGAATGTTTTAAAGGCTTTAGGCTAATGCTAAATGCTGAGCAGATGAATAGTCCTTCTGATACCTTTCATGAACACGTCATTAGCAAAAGCTTGAAAGCATTTACTAGGTTAATAGTATGAGTAATGCAGCAGCTATCCCATCAAGGAAAGGTATGAAGCAGTGGCGCTGAGTTGGACCACTTGAGCATGGGTTAGGCTTAGTCTTACGGAGTGATTTTATCCATGGAAGTGGATCTATCACACTTACCTGATTCTAAAGGTTGTGAGAGAAGTCATTATTAACCCCTTTAAAAGGCATTAGGTCAGTCTCTAAACCTTCTCATAAAACATCAGTAATGTTTTCATCCCTCCATGCCCCATCATGTCCTCTTGAGTAACAAACAGATGAAACCACAAGCAAATCATGAGAGAGGATTACATCCTAATCACAAGGAATCCCCAAGAAATGGTCAAACAATTAGCTAGGCACCAGCCTGTCTGTTCATTTGACATTTCAATAAAACGAGTCACTGAAAATACACAGTGAAAGACTTTTCCAATTATTCTCTCCATTAGCTGGTATGATTATATTTGGCATAGGCCTACTACAGAAGTGCCTCTAGAAATCAGAATTGTTACATTAATACATATTCATTCAAGATAGAAATACCCCAGAAACCATTCAAAACAGTCTTTGTTTTATGGATTTCCATCTACATATGCACGACACCATGAAAATCCAGTCCCTGTGGGATTCTTACACACTACCCCACTCAGCCATCACGTCTTAAGCGAACAGCACAGCATCTCTTACTCCCCTTGACAACAGCCACAAAAGAAAGAAGTCAGTCGGCTGCCTATCAGCTAATTGCCCTTCGCCTAGCTCCTCCTTCTTCATAACAGATCAAAGGTAATAATCCTCTGCTAATCCACTGTGGTGCGCCTGCCCTCACTGTTGTTATGCTCATTATAGCTGCCTTGAATTGGCCGGGCTGGATGCGCCATTCGTTGTCTCCTCCTCCTCGCCCGGCCCTTGTCCGTTCTAAAGAAAAGGGACCCTGCCGACGGTCTCTCAAAACACCAAGGTCTCCTCCAGCCACACTGGCTCCATTTCACAGCCAAACGCCAATTTCACGGCTGGGCGGCCACTGGATAATTAGATGAGCCTTGAGCGGACATGGTGACGCTCGCCTCAGCTCTGTGAGAAGAAAACAAGACAGTGTTCCCTAAAGAGAGGCTAGGGAGAGGGCTACTGAGCTCAACACAGGGCTGGCTTTGTTTGAGTCTCACTTGTCGCTTTATTGCATTAAATGAGTACCGGACACGTGGCAATTCTGGGTGGAAGTTCGTTTTTCTGGTTGTTGCTCCATGCTATCGGAGTCGTTTGATATCCGTGAGTAGTGAGATGTGGAGATGTTTTGATCAGTCACTTGTTGCTTCCTACCCATCAATTAGTGACTGGATTTTGTTGTTCCCAAAATAATGTCACCAATGAGGACAATAAATTCTAGATTGTGGCTATAGCAACATTGAAAGGAGCGCTTTGTTAAGTACCTACCTTGCTGTCGTTTTGAAATACCAGGTACATGTAAATGACATAGCATGTGTAAATCTGTGAGAGATGGGCTAAGTGTATGGCTGGATATACAACTGACCCATCATCTTTGACAGCTCCAGCATCAGATGTTTAGCAAATCCAATTTTCCAATAGACATTGACGTTTCTGTAGAGAACTTTTTATGAATTTAAGGTAAAGTGTATTTAGGCTTAAATGCAAAATATAGTGCATTCTTTTTCACGAGGAATATAAAACTGCAACACATGGAATTATCATTGCCTACCTTACCTCTGTTACCTCTGCCAACAGTTCTATCTGGGGAACTATTACCACTTCTTGGTCGTAGTTGGAATAGTGTAGAGAAAGAGTAGTTTGGACCTGAGAGAGGATGTACATTTATAGAAGTTGAACAGTTTCATCCAGATCGTGTAATGGGGCCATACCCTGCTGTTGCTTCCCTATCAAAAATGTCTAATGTGGTTTTGTAGAGTAGACAGTTTGATGGACAGTTAAGCTACTCACAATGGACCTACTTGAACCAGATATTCAGTTTCTTAGTCATGAAGTCAGACAAAACTGGCACTGTTTGTAGCGACTGTCCCCAGACTTTTTCTGTGGTATACCATGGCATATAAAACAATAGCACATGACACGCACATCACATGAAAAAAAATCTGGGATGTAGATGTGAGGACTTACCATGAGTGGAAGACAAAGGCCTCACAGTGAGACGGGTGGGGCAGCGACGGGCTCAAGCCTAAGACCTTCTCCCATCTCCCAACTGATGCACTCAGGTGTATCCTGCAAAAGGTAAAACATCAGTAAGTGATTCATAGAGTCAACAGTCAGCATTACATCCAACCTTTGCATAACCCGCTAACTGAATAACACAGTCATTTTCGATTAAAGTTTATATTCTCAGACTGCATGGCAGACAACATTGGAGTTTGGGGTTTTTAATTAAGACATTAGCTTCATATGAATATGGGGCACAGTACCACATGGTGAAGTGAGGACACACCACAGACTCCTGCATTGCTTGCTGTTTGGGGTTTTAGGCTGGGTTTCTGTATAGCACTTTGTGACATCTGCTGATGTAAAAACAGCTTTATGAATAAATTTGATTGATTTGACTCCTCCCCTGGGAGAAGAGAGGGAGAGAGATTCTGCCAAGGCCGAGCCATGAAAAACATCACATAAAGAAAATAAAAACTCAGGTCTGTCAGAATCGTTTTTCAACGTTCTGGCCCCGTTCCTGGACATCCTTCGTTCTTTTACCCTTTCTCCTCCCTCTATTTTTGTGTTCATGTCTCTTTTTTCCGAAGGCGCACCTTGACCCCTTACAGCGCCTGGAAAGTCGCCAAACCTTCCGCACAAGAGGAGACATACATAAGGGGCCTTACCTCAGGTTTCTAAAAGTGAACTTATGGGCAACGCTAGGCTCCTTTGTGCATGCAACACACAAGCCCTGTACGTTATTGTGGTGTGTGATACAGATACGACTGAGCTATAGCCAAAACACCAGAGATGACAGATAGACTGTAGACTGTAGACTGGAGTGAGTCAAGGGATTTTAAGTAAGCGACACCCGAACCTGCTCAACGACAACAAAGTTGCACATCCTCTATGATGTCATGATTTCCCCCAAGGCATCATCAAAAGCCCCAATCTCTTGCAGCACCGGCTTATATGAAAACAAAAGAAAGGCTGCGTTACACATTTATGGTCAAGGGCAATATACCTACATGTGGAAGACTAACACGATGCTCAGACTCAAGAGGCTTGCACGAACTGTACTGGCTGACAGCTCATGTGGAATTTATGTAGTATTTTCACATTTAGGTACTAGTCGAATTCAAACAATGTTCAGCAGTACTCTTGACTAGTAAACTGGTCAGGAAAGGCAGAGAGCAGAAGGGAGAGAGAGAGAGAAGAGTGAGGACAGAGCAAGAGAGGCGTGCCTTTGTTATTCATGCTTTATAGTTTATGACAGTGCAAAGTGATCCAATACTAGTCAAAGTGAAGAGATATTTCCCCCAAGAAGTAAGTGACATGCAAGGAGACGCACAAACACACATGCACAGAGATATTTTTCAATACCCTAAATCCACTAGGGGAATGGGGTGATTTTCCAGTTAGGTTATTTGTCTTTGGCTGGGGGAGTAAGCTTAGAGCCCCTCCACTCAGAGAAAGCATACACACTGGGCTAGAGGAATTTACATCACCCACAAATTCAGTCATCCAAACCAGAGAATAAAAGTAAGAGGATGCATCTCAATAGTCTAAAGTAACTTTCTGACAGAATTTAAAAAGCAGGAAAGATGAAAGGATTTAGCCTAAAAGCTACTGGAAATTTGCTTTCACCTCCACACATCAGCGCAGACAAAGGAAAGGAAGGTGCTTGGACAATTGAGTTGCATCAAGTTAAATTCTGGACAACGTACAACAGGTTGGCAGCGTAACTTCAAGTAGCCTACACCATCATCCACACACCACCAGACAATAGCAGGGACAGAGTTAGCCATATTACAGTGAAGGCTTCAACCATTACTCAATGCATACCGATTCTTACTCAAGCCATAAAATGGCCGATGTGTTGGCGGGTTGCGATCCGCAGGTCCCTATTCAGCTGAATGAGAGGGCGACTGAATTGCTGGGGGAGGATTGAGAGGCGATAGAGAGATCATTCACTTTGTCTGAGAGGGCAGCCCTTGACTCCTACATGCTCTGGCGGGTGTTGGCCCCGGGCGGGGAGGAGAGAATATGGGATCTGTCACATATGCAAATCCTGGCTACGAGTCACTGGGCGCTCTGAACAAAACAGTCCTTATGTGAAGAGTTTATAGGAAAGCGAGAGAGGGAGATTCAGGTGGCGAGAGCAAGGATGAGTGGAGTGGAGATAAAGAAATGAGGGGAAGGTATAAAACAGGCTGCACATGAAGATGAAAGACCCAGATGAAGGGGCAGACACGCACACACCTGGACACCCACAGCAAGCACACACACACAAACGCTATGCTCAAAGAAACCACAGAGAACGAGACAAGCCACACACAGCACAATGGACAAATAGTCAAAAGGAGAAAAAAATAACTCCACCCACCCACAGACAGACTGGTACTCAATCCACGCATACTGTACAATTCACACACACACGACAGCATCAGGAATCCAAAGACATGCTGTGAGACACGTGGCCCTGGGATTTGAGCAGGGAGCACAGCCGCAGGGTCGCACTGCCATAACGACAGGATTGGAAGAAGGGGGTGAGGGTTTGGAGTCGCTGAGTACAGCACTGGGATTTCCACACTGGAGAATCTCTGATGTATTTGTTTGTCCTGTGTTTAACAAAGCCCCTCTCAACCACAGAGCACTAAAGACCTCCAGTCAGTCAAGCGTGGCAACTCCAGTCAGTCTCTTCACAATGGAATCAAGTAGCTCTTACAAAAGCAGCGTCAACTCGTGCTACATATCAAATGTAGGCTTACTAACTAATTCATTTCACTTAAAATCACGAGATGGGACATGGCTATGGAAGGCTATCCAGTTCTTGAGTTGTCCTCAGCAGTCCTGAGGTAAAGGAGACTAGAGGCTGTTCTAGGGCTGCCACACCCAAACCTCTTTGTGCGTGGGCATCATCACCATACTCCTACAGAGTTATGAAAATAACTTCTAAGCTCCAGACGTTTAGGTGGCAGTGTGTGTGTATTGCACTTATGGTATGAAAGCCTCGATTGTTGCTTCCTCAGAGTAGAGCTGGCTGAAGTGAGTTGTATAATGGTATGCAGAGAGAAGGATAATGAGATACGGCAAACCAAACCACACAACAAACAGTGAATAGATGCTCATTCAGATCCTCATTCTTACTGGGGACATTTACTGAAGAATGGAGATGTTAGAGGCAAAGAGTGAATTGTTTCAAGTATCTGGTGTGGTCCCCAGATGTAGCATTATGTGGCCCTCCAGAAGACGAGCAATGTTTAGCCTACATTTGGATGTCTTTTTTGTGAAATGAAGCCGGGATGATCTTTTACGCTGCAAAAACCTTAACAGTCCATTTGTGTTTTGATACAAAAACAGCTCAGTAATGAGATGTTAGCAGGATTAGATATATTTGCGTTAAAAACATTAGTCCGTTTTTGGGCTCATTTTGAGGGTGCTGAAAAACCCAACACCTTGTAGATACAGTAGATATCACAGTTTCAGTAGAGCACAATGACTTGGCACTTTGCCAGCTTAAGTTTCCCAAGTGCTCCACAAATTTTAGCACAGCTCGAGTGCTAGATGGATGACCCCAATTCCATGGTGACTCCAAGGCTCAGTGAAGTAGGGGATGGGTGTCATTCCGTAAGTCTGGATAACTCTGGTCTAGACATGCATACTGGAGCTCAGGATCGAAGGGAAGGAGGCTCTCAGTCAAACCATCTGTCTTCAAGCTGATCAAAATCTTGATTACAAGATGATGTGGAGTGGGAGTCGGAGAGCCTGCATCTTTAGGATATTCATCCTAAACACTATTGAATAACTCACAACGCATGGGTCATAGGATGCATTCAACAGATACATCCTGTGTATCATTCATGTTTGTGATGAGAGGATAGTATGTTCTGTAGCGCACATCAAACTTGAATCCTTTTCTCCAGGAAGTGAAGTTCAGATTTTAATGGCCCGAGCTCGATGTGTACTGGTTGACCATTTTGATATATATATATATATATATATATACACAGTATATATTTCTTTGTCTTATCAATAAAACACAAAATGATGCTGCATCTTCTTAACAGGGGACTTGCCCCAATGCCTGCCCCCCTACTTGCTACCCATATTATATATATTTAGGCCACTCTTTGTTTGCGTCAAGGGCACTGGGCAACAGAAGGTCAGAGGACAAGCACGACATGGATACAAATATATGGGGAAGAAGAATTGAGGGGAGTACAAAACCCCCTCCTTGCTGTCACCATCAGGCCAGTAAGTGTTTGCAGTCACTTCAGCCAAGTATAATTTCTGTGCAACTTAAAAATACAAATAAATATTTGTGGTGGACAGAGAGAGACACTAAGCTTTAATATCTCTGGAGAGCTGAGCCACCAGAATGTTCTGGTTCCTCATTCTATTTTTCCATGTTTTGACTGCATGATTTTCTTTTCAAAAGGGTTTAATTTATTGCTTGGATATCAGACCGGAGGTGACAGCCAGACAAGAAAACAAATAAGCGAAGACTCATTCAACACAGAATGAAACTCAATGAAGCAGATTCTCTTCCTCCTCAGAGCACCGCTGCTATTCAGTACCCACTGCCCCCTCGGCAGACTTCATTTGTCATCCCTTAGTATGAAATAACATTGGTCCCCCCACTCCTACCCCCTCATGTTCCCCCTGACACCCCTCTCAGCCATCCAACTTAATCTCTCATTCCCTTAAAAGCAGCCTGATCTGCTGTTATTTCCTGTTGGCCTGCTGTGCCCCTGCCAGGGGGGCTTAGCAGGGTTAACACCCCAGGCAGAGGGGCAAGGGGTCTGTGGCGAGGGAAGGGCTTGGCGAGAAGCCAGCTCGGATCTTTCTGTGGTCTGTGACAGGTCTGTCAGGGCTGATGCGCGAGGACAGGCAGAAAAGAAGGGAAGGAGAGGTGACTGGTAGACACCCAGTCCTCCATCCACTTAGCATTCTGCAAGGACCCAACACAGAGCCGAGGGTTACGCCTGTCAGATTTGTCAGTCAGGACCGACCTTCCTGCAGTCGCTCCAGCTGATTTCCATGTCTGTATGTACATTTAATCTCAGTCTTTCCCAGCAGGGGGTTCTTGTTCCTGGGCTTAGCCATGCCTCCCTTCTCCCGGATCCTTGTCTCTGGTGGCACAGCATGATCTGGGCATTATATCCATCTGTGCTTTAGTGCCTTTGGTTTCATAAAGATGTAATCAAAGACGAGCTCCTCGGAGTCCAATAATAACTACTGAATTTTGCATAAAGTTATGCATCATATTCTCAAAATGTTTTATTTTTGGAAACATTACCTAGCTTGCTATTAAAATACTATCCCAAAAACAAACAATTTTAGTGTTACCACGTTTAACTACACTGAGGTTGTGAAGCTAGATGTAGTTTCAAACCCTAGAGAAAGGCTGTCAGTATAAGAGTTACCACAGCTCAGTCCTGCAAATTTAATCCCACAAAAAAACTAGTAAGCATCTTTCTCTCACACCCAGCAATAGCAGAATGCAAGTAGCAAACTTAATTACTGTTAACACAGAAAATACCAACCGTGGAAGTACCCATCAGGGCAACAATAATTCTCTCCAGCTACGATAGCATATGGCACCTGTCATCATAAACAAAATCATTTCAGGAGTTGCTGAACAACACATTGTTTGCTCTGAACTAATATAAAGCCATTATTTAGATAAGAGGCAATTCACTGATTTTGAGTTGTGCATATAAGGCTGATGCCTAAGCAGAGACCTGGACCTTCATTTGTGGGGGCCAGAGTTGCTGCCAGTTATCCAGTGTACAGCAAAAAAAAAGTTCTGAGGTCAGAAATGCATCTGATATTTCCATAAATCCAGTCTCAAATTTCCATTGAGGTGTTCAGGCCAAAAACGTCTCATGACATTGACGGCATTTCCAAACAACACTCAACATAAACCCCTGGTCTATCCTGAGGACTTGGGTCATTCCTTGAGTGATCCTCAAGACTCAAGTAGACAATAGGACCCTAGAAATGATGAATAGCGTGAGACTACTTTGTGGGTCAGGAAGTCAGGATGTGCCAGAGAAGGACCAGAGAATGATGAGATAAGAGCCTTCTCTGGGCTGGAGGAGCTCTACTGGCGCCTCGATTTAAAATTAGCCACCCCCCATCCTTTACCATCCCTTCCAAAATCCTTGTCATTAATGCAATTACACATCGGCATGCCACCAGAGCGGAAAATTGCAATTTCACAGTCAGTCCCTTGGGACTGTGAGGAGTAGCACTCTGCCTGGCGAGACTGAAGTCTCAGTGTGAGCAGTCAAGGGTGAGGAAATTCATAGGTGCTGTGTTTAAGACGTCTGAGGAAGCTTGTAGAACTTTGACATGTCTTGCTCTGAATAGCCTGGGGGATGGTGGCAGAAGACGCCAGTACAGTAGTCAGACGTTGCCACAGGAAGTGTGAGAGGATGGGGATTCACGCCTGATGGTCTCTGTCTGACAACTGGGTCAGGGAGAAGACTGGCTGCATAAGAAAGGGGAGGCTGCCAAGAAATCTACTGGCCATGTAAAGGGAAAGGGGGATACCTAGTCAGTTGTAGAACTCAATGCCTTCAACTGAAATGTCTCTTCCACATTTAACCCAACCCCTCTGAATCAGAGAGGTGCGGGGGGGCTGCCTTAACCGACATCCACGTCTTCGGCGCCCAGGGAACAGTGGGTTAACTGCCTTTCTCAGGGGCAGAACGACAGATTTTTACCTTGTCAGCTCGGGGATTCGACCCAGCAACCTTTTGGTTACTGGCCCAACGCTCTAACCACTAGGCTTAAAGCCACACAAGCTAAGCCCAAACAAACGAATGGTATCCCTCCAACTGGGAGGTGTTAATTTCCTGACATGCAAAACCCTTAGAGGGGAAAAAGCAGATTCTACTGATGAATCTTAAACGAAATTTTTCCTCCATGAGGAACAATCTCTCAGTTACTCTAAAGTGGAGCGTCATGATATCGCTCTATTCCGTGATGTCCCTCTAAACTGAAACTTGAGTGAATGAAATGAGTCATTGCATTTCTCCGATTTCTCTTCATTCCTCAAGGTTGAAGTCATCCAGGTTATTAAAACAGCCTATTGTAATGGTTTTTGGTATCAGTAAACTATGACGATAGATGTAATTATTTACATATAGGCTTAGACTGTTACGTCACTAGTGATAGTAATCAATACAGCAACATATCGGGATATTATTTTTGATATTTCGTATCGTTTTGAAAATATCAATATTATTTTTGCGCTAGTTGGCTGTACAAGCACCAAAACTCCAGTATTTTTCCTTCATAGCTTGTTCTCCATCTTCTTTTTACAATAGGGAGCCAATTTATTTACAGCACTTTGATTTCCATGATTGATCAAAAATGATTTTTTTCATTGCTCTCTTGTCCGTCTGCAGCAGACATAAGGTTAACAATATGTTTGGAACATCAAATCGCAATAAAATCACAGTACTGAATAGTAATACATATAGAATTGTGAGAATCGCAATACATATCATGCACCCAAGTATATGAGATAATATTGTATTGTGAGGTCCATGGCAATTCCCAGCCCTATTCGCCACCATTCCAAATGTGAGTATTTCAGTGGCTCTTCTGTGGAACAGGATACAGCAACCTCCTCCAGATTGTGATCTCCTGATCTCAAGAACATAATGTGGTTCTTCAACAGAATCCTTACGTCCTGTGGCCGTGACTGGATGTGTTAGGGATGTGTCAAATGAAAAATGTGCATCCATTTCAGATGGTTAATCATTGCACCTGTACTACCATTACTGTACCTCAATTCCAACTTACAAAGTTTACATTTCCTTCTCATTTAAGTATTGCCATTTAGGACTTCGCTGCTGTCGCTTGCCTTTCGCCACCATTTTTCCAACTGGTAACAACGAGTGGTGGAGAGTTGACTCCTTGCACGTCGACTCCCAGCGTCGACTCCCATTTCAGAGTGTCAAGATTAGATTCCACTAGAAATTGACTCTTAAATTCCATATTTTTCCATATTAAGTACAGCAACTAATCAAAACACTTGCATCTTTCATAGCGAGCTAGCAAGGGACGGAGAGAGAGGCACAGTATAGGCAAGTCGGACACCAGGCAGACAGAGTCAGAACCATGCACTAGGCCTATCTAAGTGGGAAATATAGAATTTGTATTTATTTTTTAAATACGCTGAAAAAACACAGAGCGCATGTGTCTTGGTAATCTGTCTTGCGTGCCTCCCAAATTCCCCAGAGTAGCCTAAAGTTCACCTCTTCCTCTCTGGTTTTATTTAAATTACACAACTTTCCCCAGCCCTTTATAGCCTATCGTCTAGTTAGGCTATAACAAGGAAAATAAAGTTTTGTGATAACTGCACTGTGATTAAAATTTTGTGGGGGGGGGGGGGGACAAAAACAGTGAGTTTTTTCTTAACATTAAAGATCCCAATTTCGTTTTAACATTCACACCCCTAATGTGAGGCTTAACCTCCGGCGCCGACAGAGATGGCAGCCTCGCTTCACGTTCTCAGGAAATCATGCAGTATTTTGTTTTTTTATGTATTACTTTTTACATTGTTACCCCGGGAAATATTAAGTTTTATTACATACAACCGGGAGGAACTATTGGATATAAGAGCAACGTCAACTTACCAACATTACGACCAGGAATACGACTTTCCCAAAGAGGATTCTCGGTTTGCTAACCCAACCACAACAATAGACTGGATAGCACGCGGCGAATCAAAACAACGGCGGCGCCGGAGAAGAGGGAAACGCGCCGGTCTTTTGGTCAAGCTACGTAGACGGGCGCATCGTGCACCTCTCCCGAGTATTTTAATCGCCAATGTACAGTCTCTTGACAACAAAGTAGACGAAATCCGATCAAGGGTTGCCTTTCAGAGAGACATCCGAGACTGCAACATTCTTTGCTTCACGGAAACATGGCTCACTCAGGACACGTTATCTGAGTCGGTACAGCCACCTGGTTTCTCCACGCATCGCGCCGACAGAAACAAACATCTATCTGGTAAGNCCCCGCTATCATCCAGAAGGCGAGGTCAGTACAGGTGCATCAAAGCTGGGACCGAGAGACTGAAAAACAGCTTCTACCTCAAGGCCATCAGACTGTTAAACAGCCATCACTAACATTGAGTGGCTGCTGCCAACATACTGACTTAAATCTCTAGCCACTTTAAACATAGGAATTGGATGTAACAAATGTATCACTAGCCACTTTAAACAATTTTGTATATAATGTTTACGTATCCGACATACTCATATCAAATGTATACACTGTACTCTAAACCATCTACTGTATCTTGCCTATGCCGTTCGGCCATCGACCCAAATCTCTAGCCACTTTAATAATTATAATTGGATGAAATAATGTATCACTAGCCACTTTAAACAATGCCATTTATATAATGTTTACATATCCTACATTACTCATCTCATATATATATATGTGTATATACTGTACTCCATACCATCTACTGCATCTTGCCTATGCCGGTCAGCCATCGCTCATCCATATATTTATACTGTATGTACATACTCGTATTAATTCCTTTACTCTTGTGTGTATAAGGTAGTTGTTGTGAATTTGTTAGATTACTTGTTAGATACTACTGCATGGTCGGAACTAGAAGCACAAGCATTTCGCTACACTCGCATTAACATCTGCTAACCATGTGTATGTGACAAATAAAATTTGATTTGATTTGAACCCACTGAACGAAATAAGGAGGTGTATGAATTTGTTTCTTTCATTTGCATGACAATTTGTTTGCCACCATCCCCAGAAGGCATTGTTCATGCTAGCGCGTACAAACAAACCAAAAATAATGGTGGAAAGATATTTATGGCTTTTTCATTTTCCCTTTGATTGCTCAAGCATTTTCCTATTTTTAATAGACAAGAGAAATAGAATCTACTCTTTTAGGTAAAATAACCATTAAAACCATAAAACACTCAGTCATTTTTCTCACTGTAAAGGTGAGGATAATGGAGGGAAAGGGAAATGGATGATATCTTCAGAAACATTGACATTTGTTAACTCTGTGGTAGACAGACACATAGTGAGCTTCAGTGATGGTTAAAAAGGAGATTGAGCTGGAGCTGAGCTCCAAATGTTGCTAAGAGATTTTACTAGGCCTAATTCATCTCCTGGAAAAAGTGCCTTATCCATTTCCTTTGCCTCTAAAGCATGAGGATATGGTTGGCATGTCTTCCCTAGGTCCATCTTCCTAATGAAACCCACAGTAACCTCAGGGGGACATCTGCTGAGCGGGCCTCACCAGTGCTCTCCTAGAGATGGCACTAGATTGGAGTGGAGGAAAGTAGGAGCCATTCCTCTAAAAGTCAATTAAGAACTCATTAGCCCATCCATTAGCAGACATCAGCCCTGAGGCCCCCTCTCCTTCTCTCTCTGTACACGCTTACTGTGTATAAAAAATAACCAGATAAAAAAGGGACCATATGCATGATCAGGTAAAATAATAACCCAATGTTAATCTCCCAGGACAAACTGCTAGCAACAGCTTTCTAGCTAAATGTCCATGAATGTTTCATGCATTTCAACCTGTCCCGAAATTAATATACAGTATATTCATAAAGTATTCAGACCCCTTGACTTTTTCCAAAATGTCTTAAATTACAGCCCTATTCTAAAATTGAATACAAATTGTACAACCTACACACAATACCCCATAATGACAAAGCGAAAACAGGTTTAGACAGTTTTACAGAAATTAAAAACACAGAAACACCTTATTTCCACCCTATGAGCCACGAAATTGAGATCATGTGCATCCTGTTTCAATTGATCATAATTGAGATGTTTCTACAACTTGCTTGGAGTCCACCTGTGGTAAATTCAATTGATTGGACATGATTTGGAAAGGCACACCTGTCTATAAAAAGGTCCCAGAGTTGACAATACATGTCAGAGCAAAAACCAAGCAATGAGGTTGAAAGAATTACCTGTAGAGCTCCGAGACAGGATTGTGTCGAGGCACAGATCTGGGGAAGGGTACCAACACATTTCTGCAGCATTGAAGATCCAAGAACACAGTGGCCTCTATCATTCTTAAAATGTACGAAGTTTGGAACCACCAAGACTCTTCCTAGAGCTGTCTGCCCAGCCAAACTGAGCAATCGGGGAAGAAGGGCCTTGGTCAGGGAGGTGACCAAGAACCCGATGGTTACTCTGACAGAGCTCCAGAGTTCCTCTGTGGAGATGGGAGAACCTTCCAGAAAGACAACCATCTCTGCAGCACTCCAGCAATCAGGCCTTTATGGTAGTGGCCAGACGGAAGCCACTCCTCAGTAAAAGGTACATGACAGCCCGCTTGGAGTTTGACAAAAGGCACCTAAAGACTGACTAGTGATGCACCGGTATGACATTTTTGGACGATACTGATAACCAATATTACAAATTTTAGCAGCCTTTTAAGCATTCTAGTACAGTTAAATAGTTAACACACACACATGGACGCAGCGGTCAAAGGCACTGCATCTCAGTACAAGAGGCGTCACTACAGTCCCTGGTTCAAATCCAGGCTGTATCACATCCGGCCGTGATTGGGAGTCCCATAGGGCGGCGCACAATTGGCCCAGCGTCATCCAGGTTTGGCCGTCATTGTAAATAAGAATTTGTTCTTAACTGACTTTCCTAGTTAAATAAAGGTTAAATAAAAATAGTGTAGTTGGTTCTGGTATTTCAACCGGTGTATCATGATCGCATCTAGTGGGGATAGAAAAATAATCCACACACACACACAGTGTAGCCAGTAGGCTTTTGGGGTAGCCTACTGTACCAGCCAGGAAGATTTCAACAAAAGAAGATCACCTGGCAGAGCTTGCACTAATAGCTGCTGCCGAGTGAGCCATCAAGAACAGAGAACAGGGAGAGCTCAGTTGCTGTACATCTAGCTATTTTCTTGCAATGGTCTGAGGTTTGTTTTAGGAAGTGGAAAATCAGATAAGAGTTCATATTAGTGTGGCAAGAATAACATGAATGACCCAAGTTAGTTTTAAATCATGTGTGCAACATCCTTTTGATTGCATGGCTGCACTAAAGTAGCAGCCTGTATCACATCCACAGAGTAAACTGACTTGTTCATGGAAGTGGCCAATCCCTTCTCCACTCCCAAATCTATAATGACCTGAGCTTCTGGCTGACGGAGAGGGGAGCTTTGGCAGAGTAGGCTGTGGAGCTCCTGCGTTGGAAGTGCTTCAGTGTCTCTGTATTCCGGTGCAACCCAGGGCAAAGCGCAGCCTACTCCCCCTCCCTCCATCGCACCCTCTTCTTCTCCTCCTCCTCTCTCACTTCTCTCTCCCTCCATCTCTCTTCCCATTCCCACGCTGAGGATTGGATGCTGGACCAGAGGGGCAGAGGGGTATTTTTAGCCAACACCGTGTGCTGAAACAGCGGAGAGCCCTGTGCCCTAGCAAGGACAAAATCCACCATCCGGAAGAGGAAGAGAGAGAAAGAGATATTCAGAAAAACATTTCTGTAGCCCCTGAGGAAAAGGCTTTAAAGAGGGGAGCCGGTGTCACGTCTAGAGACACCAATCAAGATGAAGATACATTTATCTCTAATATTCTGTCCAGGATGATGTTTAACTGCATTTTTTCTAAGAGAAATGTAGGCCTAATCCAATTTATATTTATGCCTCCAAAATGGCACACACATACATTGCATAATCTGCCTATGCCTTGATTCTAATGTTTAAACCATTCTGAGAAGAGCCATGAAGTCTGAAATATCTTATGCTAATATGTCTATAAATAAATGGCCTATGAGAGCACAGACTTGCGCATCAGTAAGAGTGAAAGCTGCAATATCAGTCTCCAGAAACCCATTTTCTATATTTGAGTGCATCTCTGTTCATACACTCCATATTTATTTGGACAGCGAAGCAAAAACTTTAAATTTGGATTTGAGATCAAATGTTTCATATGAGGGTACATAATGTCCCTTTTATTTTCATATATATGTTTTACCATTTACAAATTAAAGCACTTGATCTTCTGAATGTGTCATAAGTATTTGGACAAATTCCCTTATATGTGTATTAAAAGTAGTCGAAAGTTTAGTATTTGCTCCCATATTCCTAACACGCAATGACTACATCACAAGCTTGTGACTCTACAAACTTGTTAGATTCATTTGAAGTTTGTTCATTTTGGAGTCACTTTTTTTGTGAACAGAATATAATGTTTTTTAACACTTAATGTGGATGCTATAATCATGAATGCAGAGTGGCGCAGCGGCATTGCATCTCAGTGCTAGAGGCGTCACTACAGACCCTGGTTAGATACCAGGCTGTATCACAACCGGCCGTGATTGGGAGCCCCATAGAGAGGTGCACAATTGTCCCAGCGTCGTCCGGGTTAGGATAGGCCGTCATTGTAAATAAGAATTTGTTCTTAACCTGTTACGGATCCAATCCCGTGAACGGGATCGATTTTGACAACATCCGGTGAAATGCAGAGCACCAAATTCAAATTACAGAAATACTCATTTCAAACATTCATGAAAATACAAATGCTGCACACCCTTCAAAAGCTTAGACTCTTGTTAATCTAACAGCATTGTCAGATTTCAAAAAGGCTTTACGGCGAAAGCAGAACATTTGATTGTCTGAGGACAGCACCCCCACTCAAACTCAATTAGCATAATAACATAACCAGCAGAGGTGTCACAAAACTCAAAAATAGCATAAAATAAATCGCTTACCTTTTGATCTTCCTCTGATGGCATATCAAAGCGTCCAGGTTACACAATAAAAGGTCCTTTTGTTCGATAAAGTTCCTCTTTATATCCATATAGCTCCGTTTGGTTGGCACGTTTTGTTCAGTAATCCACCTGCCCAAAGGCTTTCATCCATGCAGACAAACAATATCCCAAAAGTACCCGTAAAGTTTGTCGAAAAAAGTCAAACAGCATTTGTAATCAACACTCAGATACCCTAAAATGAATATACACTATAATATTTCAGACGGAATATAACCTGCTGTATAGAAGAGAAAAAGAACTGAGCGCGCATTCCCTGTT
>QNTS01010107.1:23379-34668 GCA_003317085.1 Hucho hucho
GTGTAGAGCAGTGTAGAGCAGTGTAGAGCTGTGTAGAGTTGTGTAGAGCAGTGTAGAGCAGTGTAGAGCAGTGTAAAGCTGTGTAGAGCAGTGTAGAGCTGTGTCGAGTTACGTAGAGCAGTGTAGAGCTATGTAGAGCAGTGTAGAGCAGTGTAAAACAGTGTAGAGCAGTGTAGAGCAGTGTAGAGCTCTGTAGAGTTGTGTAGAGCTGTGTAGAGCAGTGTAGAGCTGTGTAGAGCTGTGTAGAGTTGTGTAGAGCTGTGTAGAGATGTGTAGAGTTGTGTAGAGAAGTGTAGAGCAGTGTAGAGCTGTGTAGAGCTATGTAGAGTTGTGTAGAGTTGTGTAGAGTTGTGTAGAGCAGTGTAGAGCAGTGTAGAGCAGTGTAGAGCTGTGTAGAGCTATGTAGAGCTGTGTAGAGTTGTGTAGAGCAGTGTAGAGCAGTGTAGAGCAGTGTAGAGCTGTGTAGAAATATGTAGAAAGAGAGGATGTTGACTAACACCTGACCATGAAGACCCTGTTCTTAGATCAGCTAAGCGTTTTATTGGTTGCAGTTAAAGGGATAGTTCACAGAAAATACAAAATTATACATTGGTTTCCTGACCCTGTATAAGCAGTCTATGACAAGGTATGACATTAGTTCACGCTTTGGTTTAGTTTCCACATGCTAACACTTTTCCTTTTCAAGTTATAATACAAATATGAAACATGTCTAAATCATCCGAAAGTATTTAAAAAAATAGTTGTGAAGCTCAACAGAGTCCACTTATAGACGTTTGAAACGTGATGCGTGAAATATGCGAGATCTGAATCCTAGATCTGTGGCTGTAGTCATGGCATTCAGTCATACAGCGGTGCGTCTGAGTGACAGAGATGTAAACCGTAAACTCTTTACCCTTTGGTTATTAACTTCGAGAAAAATGGCGACTCTGCTAGATTTTATTTTATTCATTCTACATTCAATCTAACTATTTCCTTTTTTTTTGCTTCGCACCACATGTCAACACATGATGAATCGTAGGTTAAAAAAATTGAATGTTTTCTCCTCAACCAACCAGCCTGTAACAGTACTGTTGGGTTGGCTGTCTGGGGTTGAATCTCAAATGGTACTATTTTCCCTACATAGTGCACTACCATAGGGCTCTGGTCAAAAGTAGTGCACTATATAGAGAATAGGGTGTAATTTGGGACGCACACTGGCTTGTATGTATGTTCTGCTGCCCTCAGACCATGAGACCTTGGACAGATTGTGTCTCTCTGCTTTTCCCATTCCAACCTGATACACTTTGTCTTCTCGTGAGTTATAACTAAAGTGAGTGATTAAGACGAACGTGTAGGTCATGTCAATGTAATGATCTCTATTATAGGTTTGGAATGCCATAAGGCAGCTTATCGAGACCGTTTAATTAATAATCCCTTGTGTTGTCTTAAGGGTCAAAAATGACCCGGCACTATGTTCAACAGGAGAGAAAACACCTTAAGTGATATTTTTTCAACTTGAAATTTGATGACTTTTCCTAGAGTGACCCCAACATTAGGAAAAGTGAAACATCGCATTTGTTCATATTTCCATGACATCTGTACACCACCAGGGTACATAGATTGTCTTAGGGTAATTTTTTACCCTGTAGTTATAAAATAATTTACACACCACAAAAACCACAAAGACACACAGACACACACACACACACACACACACACAATGAGAAATTGCTACTGATTGAGCAAGTCTACACAGGGAAGCCGACCAGTGGAGGCCAGGAGAAGAACCAGGGGATGCGGGTTGTGCTTGATGTGACAGATGGACTGAGGGAGCACAATGTCACATGTGACAATTTCTTCACCTCTTATGAACTCAGCCAGCAGCTCCTGAAGAGGAAGATCACCATGGTTGGCACAGTTAGAAAGAACAAGCCCGAGCTCCCCCCTGCACTCCTCGCAACAAGGGGGAGAGAGGCCTTCTCATCAAAGTTTGCCTTCACCCCCACCACCACTCTAGTTTCTTACCTCCCAAAGAGGAACAAGAATGTGGTCCTCCTGAGCACACTGATCAGTGATCGTGAGAACAGGAAGCCAGCCATCATCCTGGACTATAACCACAATAAAGGAGGCGTGGACAACCTGGACAAGGTGATTGGAACAGGAAGATGACTGCCCACTGGGCCCTGGTCATCTTCCTTAATTAAGGATCATTGGGGCGCTAGCGCCCCATTCCCAACACAACCCTGGGAAATGTAAGGCGCAAAATTCAAAATCCAAAAGTTTAATTATAAAACATTTATCAATATACAAGTGTTGCATAGTCATCAAAAGCTTAGAGTCTTGGCAATATCACAGTGTTGTCAGATTTCAAAAAGGCTTTACGGCGAAAGCACAACATTTGATTGTTTGAGGATAGCACATATTTTATGCATTAGCATAAATCCATAACCAGCGCCGGTCTCACAAAACACATATAAGAGCTAAAATAAATTGCTTACCTTTGATGATCTTCTGCTGAGGGCAATCCGAAGTGTCCAAGCAAGACAATCCATGTTCCTTTTGTTAGAAAAAGTCATTGTTTATATCCATAAATCTCAGTTTGGTTGGTGCGTTATGTTCAGAAAATCCCCCGTCGACTCGCCCATTGTACAGTGAAGAGAAAGCGTTCAAATTATACCTATCAATTTTGCCCAAACAAATCAAACATAATTGATAATGTATCCTTAGGTATACTTTTATGTATATTAATGATTATATTTCACACGGATAGCATCCTAAACGATATAAAAGGAAAATACAGAGGAGCGCGCTCACGGTCTCGCGCACCAAAAACTGAAGTCACTTCCTCTATCCACTTACAAATTCTTATTCCATTCTGTTATCTTCCATGATAAAGGCATGAAACCTTGTCTAAAGACTGTTGACATCTAGTGGAAGCCATAGTTACTGCAATCGGGGTCATATTTCACTGAGAATTCCATAGGCAGATATTGAAAGTGAGGGCATGTCACAAAAAAAAAAGATTACGGACAGAAATTCCTCAGGTTTTCGCCTGCCATATCAGTTCTGTTATACCCACAGACATTATTTTAACAGTTTTAGAAACTTCAGAGTGTTTCCTATACAATAGTACGTGCAGTACGTCCTATACAATTATGTGCATATCCTAGTTTCTGGGCCTGAGTGGCAGGCATTTTACTTTGGGCACGCCAGACTCTCCAAAACCGACACCTCTGCTGCCGCTCCCTAATAGGATAACATCATTGATGTGTCCTCATACAATGCCTTCGTGATGGAACAAGATCAACCCTACCTGGATGCATGATAAGCAGAACAAAAGGAGGATGTTCCAGGAGCAGCTGAGAAAGGCCCTTGTAACCCCACACATTCAAAGAAGGGAGCGCCTCCTCCACACAGCAGCCTCTGCAGCACTTGTGAAAGCTGTTCAGGGGGGCTGAATCTCATCCTGATCCACGTGAGGCTGGAGCTGGGGCAGGCAAGAAGAGGAGATGTCAATTCTGCCCCCCAAAGAAGGACTGTAAAACAAATACTGTGTGCTGCACATGTGAGAAATACATCTGCAAAGTCCATGCACACACACTTGCATACTGTCCTACATGTGCTAATTAGAGTTAATTGATTTATGTTCTTCATGATTTTGTTTTGTATCTATTATCCTATTTTATTCTTATGTATTGTTGCTGTTTATACACCTTGTGGGTGGGGGCAATGGTTAAAACAATGGGAGAAGACTAGTATGTTGTTGTTGAATTCCTCATTGTACAGTATATCAGAATATATCACTATGTTGTCATTAAGGTTCAAGACTGTTATTGTTTCCCTTCAATAAAAAACTACTTTCTGCACATTTCTGCTACTTTCTTAGGCTATAGGTGCTATCTCTTGCTAAAAATGATTATGTTTACACCTATGCAGTACCTTTAGCAATAATAATAATAATAATAATAAACCTCTACTTTAGTAAAGAAAACAATTATTACAGATGTGTTGTAATAAAAATGAGTGGTGTACGCTGATTAAATGCAGTCTTTATGCATTGTGAAGAGGGATATTCACAAAGTTTGTGATGAATGGCAGGTTGTTTCTTCATTCAGATTTGGGGTTTAAAATTCAATTAAGCTGTCTATTTTTGTTTTGGGGATTAGTCAAAGGCGGGTCATTTTTAGGACAAGGGGAGTCTACAGAATGTTAAGAATAAACCTCTACGGGATCGGTGGGTCCCCCACGGGATGGTTGAGCTAACGTAGGCTAATGTGATTAGCATGAGGTTGTAAGTGACAAGAACATTTTCCAGGGCATAGACATATCTGATATTGGTTAGTTCTTGTTAACCTAACTGCACTGTCCATTTTACAGTAGCTATCACAGTGAAATAATACTATGTTGTTGTTTGAGGAGATTGCACAGTTATGAACTTGAAAAGTTTGTGATAAACCAATTAGGCACATTTGAACAGAAATGCAGTGGTTCATTGGATCAGTCTAAAAACGTTGCACATACACTGCTGCCATCTAGTGTCCAAAATCTAAATTGCACCTCGGCTGGAATAATACACTATGGCCTTTCTCTTGCATTTCAAAAATGATGGTACAAAAAAAACTGATCTAATGTGTAATTTTCTCCTACATTCATTTCACATTTCCACAAACTTCAAAGTGTTTCCTTTCAAATGGTATCAATAATATGCATATCCTTGCTTCAGGTCCTGATCTACAGGCAATTAGATTTGGGTATGTCATTTTAGGCCTTTCTAAATGATCATATTCTAATTTCAAACTGTGGTTCATCAGGTAGGTGAGAGTAACATGTGCTCTGCATGGCTGTGGGCAGAAACTAAAATTCCATCTGATGTAAAAAATAACATTATTTTGTAATTACAATGGTAATAATGTCATATTGTGAACATTCAAGTTAAATTCGTAGCTATAGTAAAACCTACTATTACGGGTATATTTTTTTTGTTATAACTGAAAATACAATTGACTAGATTACAAAGGTATGATAACTACATTTGAAGTCTTCAATCATTCATGTCGTTGTTGAACTGATGTCCACATGTCCGCATGTCCGCTTTATCTGCAGCTTCTGTAGCATGTTCTTTGTGATTGACTGCATTTAAAATCACGTTTCACAGACAAATTCATTGAAGCAGCATCAAGATATCGTCTCTGCTCTCTACCATGAAAATACCCTCCGTATCGACTTGTCAAATAGTGTGCGACAAGTCTCACAGAGCAGCAATTGTAGTTTACATTTTGATACCTTTCGATGACTGTCATGTCAATAATGAATATTGGTCAATGTGTACTGTGCTCTTTCCAGGTTGCTTGTTCGACAGTTTATAAAACAATAAAATATCTCTATAAAAACTGAAATGACTGGCAGGCGTTGACATTATTTATAAACTTGAACTAACGTTTCCATAAGGGAAGATGTGGTACACCGTAATTAAATAAGAGAACTGTTTAAATTGACAGTTTCAGGCTTGATCAGAAGGCTGTCAAATATTAAGTAAAATAACATACAAATATTAAGTAAAATAACATACAAATATTTAGTAAAATAACATACAAATATTTATTAAAATAACATACAAATATTAAGTAAAATAACATACAAATATTAAGTAAAATAACATACAAATATTTAGTAAAATAACATACAAATATTTATTAAAATAACATACAAATATTTATTAAAATAACATACAAATATTAAGTAAAATAACATACAAATATTTAGTAAAATAACATACAAATATTTATTAAAATAACATACAAATATTTATTAAAATAACACAAATATTCAGTAAAATAACACACAAATATTTCGTAAAATAACATACAAATATTTACTAAAATAACATACAAATATTTAGTAAAATAACAAACACATAATCAGTAAAATATCATCCAAATATTCAGTAAAATAAAATAAAAAATAACATACAAATGTTCAGTTTAATAAAAAATAACATACAAATATTCAGTAAAATAACATACAAATATTCAGTAAAATAACATACAAATATTCAGTAAAATAACATACAAATATGCTACCTCATGGTGTTTCCCGAGAACTTTTTAGCATAAAAGTAGATTATTAAATATTATTATGTTAATGTTATTGTACAATATAAAAAATACTAAATCACTTCATAGAATTGTAACACGAACACTTTCTATAACTTTGCAGCTGTCACTGGATCCCCCAGGTACTGCTGCTCATTCCGTTCACCAGCTCTGGAGTTCTAACCCTACTCTCCCTAGGATTGGCCATCCTGCAAAGATGACCGCAAGAGCACAGGGCAGAATGCTCAATGAGGTTAAGAATAATCCTAGAGTGTCAGCTAAAGACTTACAGAAATCTTTGGAACATGCTAACATCTCTGTTGATGAGTCTACGATACGTAAAACACTAAACAAGAATGGTGTTCATGGGAGGATACCATGGAAGAAGCAACTGCTGTCCAAAAGAAAACATTGCTGCAAGTCTGAAATTTGCAAAAGTACACCTGGATGCTCTTCAGCACTACTGGCAAAATATTCTATGGACACTACAGCTGAGTTGTTTGGAAGGAACACACAACAGTACGTGTGGAGAAAAAAAGGCACAGCACACGAACATCAAAACCTCATCCCATCTGTAAAGTATGGTGGAGGGAGCATCATGGTTTGGGGCTGTTTTGCTGCCTCAGGGCCTGGACAGCTTGCTTTCATAGATGGAAAAATTTATTCCCAAGTTTATCAAGACATTTTGCAGGAGATTGTTAGGCTATCCGTCTGCGAATTGAAGCACAACAGAAGTTGGGTGATGCAACAGGACAACGACCCAAAACACAGAAGTGTGGCTTCAACAGCTTCAACAGAAGAAAATACGCCTTCTGGAGTGGCCCAGTCAGAGTCCTGACCTCAACCCGATTGAGATACTGTGGCATGACTTCAAGAGAGCAGTTCACTCCAGACATCCCAAGAATATTGCTGAACTGAAACAGTTTTGTAAAGAGGAATGGTCCAAAATTCCTCCTGACCGTTGTGCAGATCTGATCCGCAACTACAGAAAACGTTTGGTTGGGGTTATTGCTGCCAAAGGAGGGTCAACCAGTTATTAAATCCAAGGGTTCACATACTTTTCCCACCCTGCACTGTGAATGTTTACACGGTGTGTTCAATAAAGACATGAAAACGTATAATTGTTTGTGTGTTATTAGTTTAAGCAGACTGTGTTTGTCTATTGTTGTGACCTAGATGAAGATCAGATCACATTTGATGACCAGTTTATGCAGAAATCCAGGTTGTTCCAAAGGGTTCACATTCTTTTTCTTGCCACTGTATATTTAAACAGTACATGTGTTTGTTTTGGGCTTCATCCCCGTCATGTTCATGACGAATGCTATTTTGGGTAGAGAAATAAATAAAAAACTGTCGTATTTATTTCGTATTACATTACGTATTATTGTTCATGGTCAATACCTGACAAATGAATACTTTTGGTTATGTCTATTTAGGTGTAAATCTACATTTTGCCATAACATTCAAGAGGATTTATATATAGAGTACCAGTCAAAAGTTTGGACACGTCTACTCATTCAAGGGTTTTTCTTTATTTTTCTATTTTCTACATTGTAGAATAAGAGTGAAGACATCACAACTATGAAATAACACATGTGGAATCATGTAGTAACCTAAAAAGGGTTAATTAAACAAATAAAAATATATTTTATAGATTCTTCAAAGTAGCCACCCTTTGCCTTGATGACAGCTTTGCACACTCTTAGCACTCTCTCAACCAGCTTCACCTGGAATGCTTAAAATATATTTCATATTTGAGATTCTTCACAGTATTTGTATTTGTATTTATTATGGATCCCCATTACAAGGACGGTTCCGTCGTCGATGAGAAGGACCCCAAATAATACCTAGGGGTAATCAAGGACGGTTCCGTCGTCGATGAGAAGGACCCCAAATAATACCTAGGGGTAATCAAGGACGGTTCCGTCGTCGATGAGAAGGACCCCAAATAATACCTAGGGGTAATCAAGGACGGTTCGCAGCAGCTACTCTTCCTGGGGTCCAGCAAAATGAAGGCAGTTTATACAATAAAAAAAAAATTACAATACATTCACATATTTCACAACACACTGTGAGCCCTCAGGCCCCTACTCCACCACTGCCACATATCTACAGTACTAAATCCATGTGTATGTGTGTATAGTGCGTATGTTATCGTGTGTGTGTGTGTTTGCATGAGTCAGTGCCTATGTTTATGTTGCTTCACAGTCCCTGCTATTCCATCAGGTGTTTTTTTTTTTTAAATCTGTTTTTAAATATATAATTTTACTGCATTAGTTACTTGTTGTGGAATGGAGTTCCATGTAGTCATGGCTCTATGTCGTACTGTGAGTTTCCTGTAGTCTGTTCTGGACTTGGGGACTGTGAAGAGATCTCCAGTGGCATGTCTTGTGGGGTATGGATGGGTGTCTGAGCTGTTTTTGCCACCCTTGGCCTTGATGACAGCTTTGCACACTCTTGGCATTCTCTCAACCAGCTTCATGAGGTAGTCACCTGGAATACATTTCAATTAACAGGTGTATTTGAACCAATCAGTTGTGTTGTCACAAGATACAGAAGATAACCTTACTTGCGAAAAGACCAAGTACATATAATGGCAAGAACAGCTCAAATAAGCAAAGAGAAACAACAGTCCATCAATACTTTACAACATAAAGGTCAGTCAATCCAGAAAATGTCAAGAATTTTGAAAGTGCAGTCACAAAAACCATCAAGTGCTATGATGAAACTGGCTCTCATGAGGACCGCCACAGGAAAGGAAGACCCAAAGTTACCTCTGCTACAGAGGATAAGTTCATTAGAGTTTATTTATTTGGGCTTCAGAAATTGCAGCCCAGAAAAATGCTTCACAGAGTTCAAGTAACAGACACATCTCAACATCAACTGATCAGAGGAGACTGTGTGAATCAGGCCTTCATGGCCAAATTGCTGCAAAGAAGCCACACTAAAGGACACCAATAAGAAGAATAGACTTGCTTGGGCCAAGAAACACGAGACAGGTGGAAATCTTTGGTTCCAACCGTGTGAGAAGCAGAGTAGGTGAACGGATAATCTCTGCATGTGTGGTTCCCACGGTGAAGCATGGAGGAGGAGTGATGGTGTGGCGGTGCTTTGCTGGTGACACTGTCTGTGATTTATTTAGAATTCAAGGCACACTTAACCAGCATGGCTACCACAGCATTCTGCAGCAATACACCATCCCATCTTGTTTGCGCTTAGTGGGACTATCATTTGTTTTTCAACAGGACAATGACCCAACACACCTCCAGGCTGTGTAAGGGCTATTTGACCAAGAAGGAGAGTGATGGGGTGCTGCATCAGATGACCTGGCCTCCACAATCACCCGACATCAACCCAATTGAGATGGTTTGGGATAAGTTGGACCGCAGATTGAAGGAAAAGCAGCCAACAAGTCCTCAGCATATGTGGGAACTCCTTTAAGCTGTTGGAAAATCATTCCAAGTGAAGCTGGTTCAGAGAATGTCAAGAGTGTCCAAAGCTGTCATCAAAGGAAACATGGGTGGCTACTTTGAAGAATCTTAAATATAAAATATATTTTGATTTGTTAAATAAATACTGTATATATACAGACAACAGTTTGGACACACCTACTCATTCAAGTTTCTTTTCTACATTGTAGAATAATAGCGAAGACATCAAAACTATGTCACTTGAACTCTGTGAAGCATTTATTTGAGCTGCAATTTCTGAGGCTGGTAACATTAATGAACTTATCCTCTGCAGCCGAGGTAACTCTGGGTCTTCCTTTCCTGTGGCGGTCCTCATGAGAGCCAGTTTCATCATAGCGCTTAAAGAAACTTTAAAAGTTCTTGACATTTTCCAGATTGGCTGACCTTCATGTGTTAACGGCTCTTTTCTGGATTTTGATAATTAGCGGGTATCGGCCTAGTTTTGCTCTGCATGCATTATTTGGTGTTGTACGTTGTACACGGAGGATATTTTTGGCAGATTTAATTTGTTGAAGTTTAAATTTGATGTTTGTCTCATTTTGTGAGTTCTCGGTTGGTGAGTAGACCCCAGACCTCACAACCATAAAGGGCAATGGGTTATGCAACTGATTCAAGTATTTTTTGCCAGATTCTAATTGGGATGTCAAATCCTTGTCTCTCAGATCGTTCACAGCTTTGTGCAAGTTACTTGTCTCACTGATATTTAGGCCGAGGTATGTATCGTTTTTTTGTGTGCTCTAGGGCAACGGTGTCTAGATGGAATTAATATTTGTGGTCCTGGCACAGAAGCACAAGATCATCATCAGCATCTCTCTCTCTCTCTCTCTCTCTCTCTCTCTCTCTCGTGGATTACATCCTGAATATTGTGTGATCCCTCCTCAGCCCACAAGAACATCAGGGCAACCCCTTTTTGATCAGAACATGGCTGAATAGTTTAAGATTAAATTCAACAATTGCATGAAAATGGCTGCATGAAAATCTCTTAATGAATATGGCTGAATGAAAATAGCTTGATGAAAAATGTCTGGAAGTGAAACACTGTATATACAGCACTATTTAACTGTCAATTATAATTTGAATTGATGCAGTCATCTGGTGAGGCCTTCATGTCGACATCAATGATGTGATGGGAATGTCAATCATCCTAATATGTATTTGTGAAATGAACCAACTATGTTGACAATAGCTAAAGTGTCTGACTTTGGTGTGCAACAGTCAACGAGTTTCCATTTTAATATCATGTTAATAATAAAAAAAATGTATTTGATTATCTGTGAAATAATAAAAGGGCATTAGAGATACATCACGGAACTGTTCTGACACAATGCATCAACCGCAGACCTAATCAGGTTAGACGTGATAATGCACTCGGTCGGTCACACAGACTCAGACAGGCAGAAGCACAGAGCCACTCACTCCTGTCTGAAAACAAGCCCACACACCTCCGGATAGATAAGAGAGATGGAAGAGATGAAAGAGGGATGGAGAGAGAGTGAGAGATGGAGTGAGAGGATGGAGAGAGAGGATTGAGAGAGAGGATGGTGACAGACGATGGAGAGGAAGGATGGAGAGAGAGGATGGAGAGGGAGTATGGAGAGAGAGGAAGGAGAGAGAGAGGAAGGAGAGAGAGAGGAAGGAGAGAGAGAGGATGGAGAGGGAGTGGGAGAGAGAGAGGATGGAGAGAGAGAGGATGGAGAAAGAGTGAGATGGATAGAGAGTGAGATGGAGATAGGGTTGGATAGGGAGTG